>PVKN010006622.1:0-28117 GCA_004027915.1 Capromys pilorides
TTTGTATTTTTGGGACGGGTCTACAGGGTGTTCACAGTCTCACTACTAGATTGGACTCAGTGATCCACCTGTTTACAGCCTCCCGAGAGCTGGTATTACAGGCATATGCCACCATGCCCAGTCTCAACTGCTGTCTCAGCATGCCCCAGCAGTGGGACAGCAGGGCAGGCCTGGGGTGTTTTGCACTTCTGGGAGAACTCACACTAATGTTATAATTTCTCAGCTTCTGCTTTACAGAAGAAAACCTCTTCTTGTGTATCAACGTGCCAGTATGGGCTATTTTGGGCTCAGCCAGAGACTGAGACAACCATCTGGCACAACGTGAGCAGTTCAGCAAAGAATCTCTTTAACCCAGAAATATCATCTTTGTTCATTGGCCCTAAAAGCAGCAAACATTTTCTTAAGTCTGAACTTAATGTCCTGTAAAGGCCAACATACTAAACTATTTTTTCAATAAGTCAAATTAGCACTCCTTAGTAAAATACCTTGGATCATTCCCAAATGTCAACCAGCTGAACAGAATTTTGTTAAGAAAATTAATAGATAAAAGAATGCAGAGTACAGATTCCAGGGTAAGGCAGGGGTTGGCAAGGATGAGTCAGGGAGGCTGGGTGGGTTACCTGAAATTACTCTATACCTGCTGATGAGGAAAACAGGAAAAAGTCTCCATGAAATCTTTGCCCAATTTCAATTTCATCCAGAGACAGCTTGAATATAGGCTTAAGTAAAGTCCTTCTACATTACCAGTGCTAGCTGAAAACTCAAAACCAACCTCGCTTTCCTCTTGGCATAAGTATCTTCCTTGTTTCTGAAAAGCTGAGTAACTGCTACATTTATATGCCCAGCATGGGAAGAACCTGAAAAATAATTCTACTCCTATGACTATGTACATAGGGTGCTTAAATATGTTGGCCATAGCACGTTGCTCAGATGCCTACAGCTTCAGTACTATATTCTCTGCTTTAGATAAGATGCTCCTGGGACAAAGCCAACAATAGAGTTCTTTCCTTGTTGTTTATTTGTGAGTAGGAGCCACAGTAACTCTCTCAGATTGACTCTGCTGTGACTTTCAGGAAAAGAACTAGACTTGGGTGAGATCAAAGAGACTGACCCATAGAAACACAAGTACAAGTCACACAGAACCAAGAAAGAAGCAGTTGGGTTGATTCCAGATAAGGACTGCTGGAAAACAGAAAAAAAACTATTATCACAGTACACTTTTCATTTACAAGGCATGCTTTACCACCTTCATTTTTATTTTATTTTTTTAAATCACAGGATGCTAAATGGGAATGAGTTTGCAGTCCTTCCCTGTATAGAAAGAACTGTTAAAACCCAGAGAGGTTAACTGCTTTTGCTGTTATAGGACTAGGATTACACCAAGACCAGAACACAGGTCTCTACCTGGTATTCAGGTCTTGCCTTTCATTATATATTATGCCAGGGAGACAAGTTATCCTTTTAGGAAATTTAAAGAACAAAAAACAAAATTCTGAAGTTTTGAAATTCAATTGAAATAATCATTATGACCCGTATTTTTGAGAGTTAGGAGGCCCAGAGGTAATTTCCACTCTCAGATTTTGCAGAAAATTCCTCATAATGTACTCCAAGAATAAGGAAGTATTAGCATCATTATATTTTTCATTTTACATAATCAAATCATAAAGTGTTGAGCTAGGAATTATAGTTTCCTTGTTTTAAATTTTTAAGCTGGAGGAACCTCAAAATAAATTTATAGTCAAGATATAGGAAAAATGTTCCCACTGAGGGAACTGAGTTTGTGAGCTTTAAATATAGTTTTTTTTTCTTTTAGGACTGGGTATAGGGGAGGGTGTATGTGTGCGTGTGTCAGAGAAAGAGAGAGAGAGAGAGAGAGAATCATATCACGTGTGTATATTGTAACACTAAATTGTATTTTTTTAAATCGGTGCTTTTTTTACCTTATAAATTTTCCTTTTTAGGGAGAAAGTGACAAGTAGGTGAAACTGAACTGAAACATGCCTCTTAGGTGGGAGGTAAAGCCCTGAGAGAGACAACTGACAACAATCTCGCCTCCACCAGCAGGAGCGTGTCAGACAGCTGTGTATTCATGGCCAGTGCAATAGCAATAATAATCATCCTAGAAATAGAGGCCTCTTCTTGACCCAAGAACTGTTCAGCCCTCTCCCGGCTGCTTTTGGTCAGAAAAAGTTGGCATTTCCCATTGTGCTTTTTATTTGCAAGACTAGGCTGTGTGAATCGCTGTCGACACTTGTAGCTGTGGTAGCATTTGGCCGATCAGCAGGTGGGGGAGTGAATTATCTCTTTTAGTTGCATTTTAGCAGTAAACTTTCTCCTTTCATTTAGGGCAAGTCATTTTTGTTTGTAGGCACAGATGAGAGTAGGCAGATTCTCTGATGAATTCCTTCTCGGTCCCCTTTTTTCTTCCTCCAAAGGGTGACAAATCACTGGCCAGGACATTCTCAGGTCTGATGCTGCATAGTTTTGATAGACTCAATGGGGCAGAAATATGCCTACACAAGGCCTTCAACCCATCCTTCAGCCTCTTGACCATTTGCATTGAAATCATGAATAACCAGGTCCTTCTATCATTGCAAAGCAAAGTCAGTACAACTACATCATAAAGAGCTGCTAGGACAACGTGCAGGGGGTTTCTGTCTCCACCTCCAGGTCCAGTTTCCTCCTACTCTACCTGCCTGTGTGTCCATAGAGGACGCATCCTACAGAAAGAAATGCAAAGATGCTTTGTCTCTGGCATTCAGTTTGGTGTGCCCAATGGATGAAGCCTGGAGGAGATGAGATAGAGGTGTTTGGTTTCCTGCCTCCTCATAGATAACAGTGATGGGCTCCTCTGCCCTAGACTGCAGCTTTGGTTGGACAGTCCTCTCCCAGTCTACCACAGCTGTCTCTGTTTCAGCCTCCTCGCTCTTCCTGCCTCCTCATAGGATGAGTCTTCCGATCATTAGAAGTGATACAGAATTTCATTTTAAAAAATGATAAGAATTTAACAATGGTTGCTGCATTACATATTATTGTCATCAAATTAATTGTTGAGATTATCAGATATGAGCCTATAAAACTGATCAATTATAAAAATGTCATAAAAGAGTAAAAAAAAAAAAAAAGCACTAGATGCTCCTTTCAATAGACCAGCAGAAATCAACAGTACAATTATCCAAGCAATCCTTGTGTTCATTGCTAACCCACTTCTGGTTGGGTTTCTGTAGCTCTACCCATGTGTCCATAATCAGTCCCTTCACACAGGTGCCCTGGACTAGCTGCTCTCAGTGGCCTGCCTCTTCCCTGCAGGTTTGTCGAGGTGATGTTAAAGTCATTTGTGTTTATCTGTGGAAGCTGACCAAATAAGAAGAAAAGTGAAGCAATACAATGTGGAGATCGATGGTGTGACAGTGACAGTAAAGGGAGCTGAGATTACCTGAGGTGGAGTGAGGGTATACGAGTTACAGGGCTGTCCATGCTTTAAAACAATGGTGAGAACTTGGTCACAGAAGATGGGGAAGCAAGGAAGACAGAGGCCATCAAAGGGCACTGCCCTGGACCCTCTCCTAACCACTCCTGCCATTACTGATTTTTCCCCCAGGGAAAATTCTTCAGATGTGGAGTTCAAATTTTGATGTTTTATCTTCTGTTATTTCCATCCTGTTTAGTGTATACAAATAATTCTAAAGAAAGCAGTTTTGTTTTGTTTTTTCTCTAAAGGTCCATCAGATTTTGCAGGCCAGATCAATAGTCACAACCACCCAACACTGCTCTTGTAGCAGAAAAGTGTCCACAGAAAGTACATGAGCAAATGAACTCAAGTTTCAGTGACATTTTATTTACAAGGATTAATATTTGGCTGAATTCCAAAGGACATTTGAATGCATAAGAAAAATGGGCGAGTCGAAAGCCCAGGATACCTTTCCTGTGTGCCGACTCTCTAAGCAGTGATTTTGTATGCGGTATGCTAAGGCAGGCCCTGGACCAGAGGCAGGATGCTGCATAAATGGATAATTACCCAAGTGACAAGAAATGGGAGAACATTTCTAAAAATATTTTTTCTAAATATTTATTAAATATTGACATAGAATATGTCTGAACTCACACAGATTTTTTTTTTTTTTCTAAAGGCAGAATAGGAACATTGTTAGTGTTGCCCAGTGCAGCCACCAGGCTCTCATCACAGCTCTGTCACTTCACAGTGAGGAAATGCTCTGGTAAATGTGTCATTTCATCACCATGGGAACATTAGAGAGACCCACAAATCTAGGTGGCTGAGGTCAGTCAAGTGACAGCCTTTTGATGCACCTAAGAAACTTGGTAAATACAGATGAACTGGGCTGCTAGTGCCATAATACAGGGTTTAATTTTATTTTTTAACATATAGATTTTTTTTATTTTAGGGAAGGGTCTATAAGGTGTTCAGGGTCTCACTACTAGATTGGACTTGTAGTGATCTGCCTGCTATTCACAGCCTCCCAAGAGCTGGGATTGTTGGGTGGCACAACAGGCACGTGCCACCATGACCAGTCTCAACTGCCAGCTCAGCGCACCCTGGGGGCAGGGCAGGCATGGCAGGCCTGGGGGTCGAATCCCCAGCCCCTGCTTGCAAGCGCTTTAATCCCCTGAGCAATTTGGCCTACCCTCTTAACATACAATAAACAGTGTATTATCCCTTGTTACTCTACTACTACTTTGTTTTGAAATTTTATATCATTGTTTTTTCTCTTTAAAATAAAAAAGTAAGAAAATGTGTAAGATTTGGCCTGGATTAGTGACCTTCCCAGAGAGTCCTGCTGCCTCTTAGGCTGTGTTCCAGGAGAGCCGGCAATGCTAAAGTGCCAAGAGAATCAGATGCTCAGCTGTATGATCGCCCAGCGAATCTGCTTGCTAGCTGGCTCAAGCTCTCCTGGTGCACCCGGAAAATTCTAAAGAATTCCCCTACTCCTCTGCTCTTCAGCAATGCAGGAAGTCTGGGAGCCATGAATAGATCTGGGGCCAGAGGGGGTGGGAGAAGCCCCCCACAAAAGCTGGTTGGTATGAAACGTGAAAAGGCTTCAGAAGAGTGGAAGAGACCAGAACCAAGAAGAACAGCTCTGAGATGGACTCTGAAGATTTGCAGTGGCACTGGTGTTAAAGGCAGGGTCCAAGTGGAGGAAGGGATGGAGGACAGAGGTGGTATAGGTCCAAGTAGTAGCCACAGGCAGCATGTCGACACTAGCGCTGCTGGAGACAAAGATCAAAGCCATTTTAGCAAACAGCTCTGCCTGTGCAGTTGGAAAATCATATATTGAGTTAGATGAGAACGGCCTCCTTCCCTTAGGAATAGTAGCTGAAATTTATTCAGGCTTAATATGTGCCAAGAACTTTGTTCAGCTTATGTGGAAACTATTGCTTAATACTTTTAATGCTTGAAAGTATGAGCTCTAATTACCCCTATTCTACAAATGAGAAATCTGCAGTTTAACAAGCTACTCGACTTCAATAAAGCTGTAGAACTCTTGACTAAGAGCTGAGACGTCAGCTGGGGTCTGGCCTCCTCTAGACTAAGCTACCGCTGCATAACTCACAGTATTCAAGCAGACAACCATTTGGTTATAGCAACTGAGGGCTTTTCCCTCTTAAGAGCTTGAGCTGCATGGGTGTCTGCCTGCCATGCCTGAGTCTACTGACACAGGAGGCCAGCCTTGGTTTCAGCAAACTATTGACTTGCCAAAGGGATAGCACTGAGAGGAGGAGAGTGATAAGGAAGAAGGAACATGGATATTGAAGCACGGGGCTAGGCCTGCTGTCTGATCTTGTGATTGTTCTCATTAGCCAGGTCTTTGACTCAAATTTAACTTTAGGATAATGTGTGTTTTTACTTAATGAGGACTGATTCTGATGTGCACTCACACAGGGTGGGATTATTGACCAGCATAAGAGCAACGTAGGAGGAGTGGGAAGTGACAGGCCATGCTACAGCTTATGTCTAGATGGCTCCCCAAGGCATTATACAGTCCTGACGTTCATGATGGATTCAGGGTCCAATGCTTGGCTATCACTGTGAGTGTACACCTGTGCGGGGAAGGGCAGCCTGCATATAATATAAGGGACAGAAAGAGTCTTCTCCCTCACTTCTCCCTTTTGTTCTTCTTATTTTTCACTGCTTTTCTGATGCCATGAACTACTGCCCTCTGCCATGGGCCACTCTGCCTTGGAGTCAGCTGAACATGGACTGAAACCTTCACAAAGTATAAGCTAAATCAACTTTTCTGTCTTTAATTATAAGAAGCAGGTGTCTGCTGTGTATCTCAGCAATGAGATACCACAGGATGAGACAGTGCTTAAAACTTGAGTGACTGCACTTGGGCTTCTGACTGATGGTAGTAAGGAGAGAAATTACATAATTTTCTATGAAGAGCTTCTGGAAGAAATGCCATTTACTGACTCAAGGCTGCCACTGGTGTTTCCCCCTCTCCTGTTGCCTGAAGGTGAATCTGCTTTTTCATGATTTTCATGTACTCAGAATGACTCTCCTTCCTCTCATCATTAACAATAAAGCAGACTGTCATGGAAATTGCATCTACCAAAGTGCCCCCTACAAGTGACTTTTCCTGAGTTGTGCAGAATTTCTTGACCTGTTGACATCTTGGACTTGATAATTCTTTACCATGGGGTTGGCCCTATGCATTGTAGGCTATTTCATGGGAATCTTAACCTCTACCCACTGGAGGGAAGTAGTGTCCCGTGTCCCGCGTTGATAGCCAAGACCATCTTCTCCACACATGGCAGCTGTTCCCTAAGGGACAAATCACCCCTGATTCAACAATATTGCAAGCTCCTCCAGGACAGGGGCCCAGTCACATTCATACTTGTATCATTAACACCTGACACATAGTAAGCGCTTAGTGAAACGAACAAGTGAATGACCTGATTGCTGTCCTAAGTACACATTAGCTGTGAATCCTGTGACCTGGTAGATCTATATGCAGAAGCACTGAGTGGTGTTGGGAGAGGTTAGAGAGGGGAGCTATCACATTGCTTTTCAGTCTTTCCCATGGAAGATTCCAATGTGTATATAGTTTTTTGTTTTATATAAGAAATTCTTAATACAATATAGTGGACCATCTTGTGTTATCCTAAGGTGTTTCTAGAGCACATTTATTAAAACACTTCCAATATTTTAAAGTCTGATAAATATTTTGCATTAGTTTTATTTATGTGCATTTTCTTCTAGGGAATAAGTCCATGAATATAAAAAGATTCTCAAGAGTATCTGTGACCCATGAAAGATTATGTGGTCTTACCGGCCTCTTGTGCTTACCACAGCTCCTGCCTCTCATGTCGTCCCATGGGTCACTTCCCTTGCTAGTTGTGATAGTTAATCTTGTCAACTTCCTTTTGGCTTGAAAAACACCAAGAAGCACAGTAGAACTTCTGGGGGTATGTGGACGGGCCATGCAAGTGTGACATCAGGGACTGTGCCTGGTTCCCAGACCCTTCCCCTCTCGCTCTTTCCCTGCTCTCTGATTAAACTATACTGCCTTTGCCCAGGATGATACAGGTGAACAGTGTTTCTCTGCCATGCCCTTCCACCATATTCCTGCCTTAGAATAGTTGATCATGGACAGAAATAATGGAAACTATGAGCCAAAATAAGCTTCTCCTCCTTTTATTTGTGGATGTCAAATTTTCTGACCTGGCAACAGGGTGCTGGCCAAGCCCTCTAGCCTCTGCTTCATTACCTCTAAGGTACTTGGTGGGACGAAGAGCATTGTCTGCCAATATGAGATGGGACTCTGTAATCTTCAGGACCTCTGAGATCACCACACCAAAGTAAGAAGAGGATACGTGTTTGAAAGCCCTTATTAGGGACAGATGAAGAAATAGTATTGCTTTTACAGCAGAAACAAGTATGATTGAGCAGAAACATCTGCAGAGATGTGTTCCATGTTTCTGAAGGACTCTTAGACCTGCTTGTCATTCTCCTGGTGTCTCACCATCTTTCAATAATGTGAATCATCGGATCATATGGGTTGCCATGGCAACCAAGTTTTCCACATCATCCTCTGACAGTCGAGGATCGTTTCCATGGCAGAGTCTCTGGTGCTTCGTCCATAATAGGTAGAGCTTTTATTGATCTCCTTAGAAGCTGGTCTTCAAACTCACTGGACATCTGGGTGTTCTTCCTATGTGTCTGCTTTCTTTTCTTCAGTTTCTCATCAGACATTACAGGAATGAGCACCTCAAAGCTCTGTGAAAACAGTGCTAAGAAATGCAAAGTATTGGGTCAGAGAGATAGCTCAGGCAGGCTTCGGCAGGCACAGGGGACCACCCATCGATCCCCAGAACCTCATACCATGCAAAACCCTCCCTCAGGGTGGGCTAAACCAGTCAAAAAAGAAATGCAAAGTATGATCTGTTTTTTACATAGCATTAGGAAATCTAGTTGCATATACATAAATCATAGTAATATCAAGAGGTAGACAGTGATCCAAATAAGGCACCTGATGGAATTTAGAATGAAAAAGTGTGGCTGCACTGATCTGAAAGCCCGAGGATGAGGGCTTTCAAATCGCGCTTTAGAATATTGGTCCAAATGCAATTGATGGTGTACCTGACTTTCCTGTAGCAAAAATTTATTGAGAAAGCCACAGTGTCTTAAAAGAATGGAGTCTGATGCTAAAATGCCTGGCTTATACTTGACAAATTGCCAAGGCCCTTCTACTGTTATCCTGAATTATCATTTCACCTCCCTCTTGTCTCCTCCAGCCATCCCTCTCTCTTCTTCTATCAAATTTCTGTTCCCCAAACTTCTGGCTACAAGGCACAAGGCACCATAGAACTAAATCATTTTGATTTCTTCCCTTCTCATACATTTATCAGTATGAGCTGTACCAACTGTATATACACATTAACTGTATTTCATCAGGATAAATGTCTTATACAAATTTACCACCCTGTACTGTGATTCATTATCACCAATTAGTATTTATTAAACATTCACAGGGCACCCGGCCATGAATGAGGCAGCACTTTTCATTACTTTATGTTGTGACTCTGTGGCTTAGGTCAGCCAGTATTTATGTTCTTTCTGCTACTTCTTTCCTAGCCCTCATATCCATCCCAGTTCCAATTAATACTTCAAGAGCATGCCAGAGGCCAATGCGCTAGAATGCTTCATGTCACCACAGATGCACCTACTCAATTCTGCCACTTTCCTGTGCTAATTTCACAATTCTCTCTTAACCTGGAGTCCCATTTGTCTGGGATGCTCTCTGCAAGCCCAGCAGTGCTTTTTCCTGGTTCCTTTACACTGAGGCAGTTCCAGATGCTTCCTCTTCATAAATTTCAGTTCCTTAAATTGGCTTAATGGATCATGATTGTCCGTTTCCACCAATGCCTTTGAGGTTTGCTTGCCTTCTGTCTTCTACCTTTGTGGTTCCTAGTTTTAAGCATTCTACTTCATCTTGGTAGGTTCTGTAGCACAATTAATTCACTGACTGTACTTACACACGTGGATGTTGAGAGTAATAAAATCATTTGACTTGGTAAATCCTGAGATTCACCTGTCAGAACCAGCACATACATGGGTTTGGAATCTGTGGGCCCTTTTCCCAGGAGGGGCTGCTTTCAGAGGCCCGCTATCTTTGGGGACAGGAGTGGCCATGAAAGCTGGCAGGAACTCAGTGTGAGTAGGACAATACCAAGTGTAAAGTCTTTGCAGACACCAGCTACATGGAGACTGGAATGAGTGTAGTGCTGTCATCTTCTCCTTTCTAAGTGTCCTTCCAGCTGGGGAGAGTAAGTGGCAAGGTGAAGACACTCTTGAGCAGTAAGACTATTGGGAGATCTGGGAGAGATTCGGTAAGCTCTTGAGACACAGCGTTTGACCTATGTTCTGCTAAGTGAGATGCAAGGGAAAGTGGGGGAAGGGAGAGATACAGAGAAATAGCCAGGTCTATAGTGAATAAAATTTTTCATCCCCTTAGGAAGAGCTGAATACCTTACCATAGCTTTTTCTACAAAGACTCTAGATCAACCATATAGTGTCCTTATTTGCTGTATCAGAAGAAGTCCTGGAAGGGAACAAATGGATCTCTTAAGCCATGGAAGCGAGAAGAAATAAATACGTGGCTTTGTTATGAAGAAAGAACAGGATATAAAAAAACTAACAAAAACAGAGCAGAGACTAAAAATTGAGGGACCATTCTGTTTAAGCCTAGAAAATGCCTGTAGAAGCATACAGTTGTTAAGAGACAGACACCTAGCAGAAAACAGCATCACAGGTGGAGAGAGTGTTTCCTGTAGCAGAGTATCTGGACACAGACACTCCAGCCTGCCGTCTCCTAGAGGAAACTCCAGTGGCTGAACCAAGCCTAGTTAGAGGCCAGCAGGAAAGGGGCCCATGTAGCATCCTGGGGCTGGAGCAGGTCAAGATGTCTAGGATAAATTAGGAGGTGCCAACAGAATGTGTTAGGTGTATTTATTCTATATAGTGCTGCATATCATCACCCCTGTCTCTACATATTTCTGTGCTGAGAAAGCACGGACTTGAATTAGACCAGTTCATTTCAATACACTGTTTGAAGTGAGCTTCTGTTTTGTTTTCCAGTTCCTTTCCTTGGGTTTGCCAACTTAGTTTTGCCAAATAATATAATGCCATATCTTTAGAGCACAATTTCATGTACTTAGTGGCATTGTCTTTTTTTCTCTTCTGGGGTCCTAACAAAGCAGGTGCAAATATAGGTACGTATGATATGATGCTGGGGTCAAGGACAGTGATCAATATGATGACTTGATCACTGCATTATAATTTTAAATCCTTAGACTGAATTTCAGTTGTGCCCTGTAGCAGATGTGTAGCCTTCTGCTACCTTAATACATTCCCACTAGCTTAAACCGTAGGTGATATTTGCATGACTGTCCCAACAGGTGATAGTCCCATGGGGCGGTACAAACTGCCCAACAGGACAGTCATGCATGTATGGTCACATTGTTAATGTCTTAAACTATTGAATTCCTGTACCTTCAGTGGAGAGTTAAATGAAATATTGAAGATTTGCTTCAAGACTGTTGGACCCTGTGCAAAAAAAGGTATCAAAAATATTTTGAGAGTGGTACAACTCTTACCTGCTAAACTTCACCTAATCATACACATACCCAGCAGAAGCCTCCAGAAGCAAAAAGTATTAAGGTTTACTATGTGTAAAGTACTCATTTCATGGGAGAATGGAAATAGATACACTGTAATGTGGTAGAAAAAGCATGGGTTGACTAGAGAATTAGTGTGTTGGGTGAGAATCTCTACCTGTCCCATACTGTCCACAGCAGTCCCTGAATCTATCATTAACTCCATATTTTCTTCTATAAGGAAGGATAATCGTCCCTTGTTCCAGAGACTATTGGGAGAATTAAGGAAAGGAAATCCCCACACTACTAGAACTTGGTGTTTAGTATGTGCTCTTCTCTGCTCTGAAAACATACAGAATTGCTGCCATGGCCATTCCACGTAGCGAGTCTCTAGCTGCAATGGAAGAAAGAATTCAGAAAAGAGTCCTTCAAGAGTGTAAATATGCATATATGGTGGATGCATACATATATGGTGCTTAAAAGCAGAATGGCACATTCATGATGCCATTGGCCATTTATGTCCATCCAGGTATTCACCAAAGATTGCATCTGACTGGGCTGGGGATTTCTCTCTTCTTAGTCCAGTTTTCTAGGAGTCCCCTAGTACTGAGCTGTGTGCCAGACTTTCTTATGTACACATTGTGTTTTTATGGAGCTTTGGCCTTCTGCTGTCACCTCTGAAATCTGGCCAATGCCTATTTATAATAGGCAATTTTGTTCCAAATACCTCCATGAGTGCCTTGGTCTTCCAAGAAAATATACAATGCATCTCAGTGCACAAGGTCCTGCTGGGTCTTTCTGCTGCATCCTGCAGAGTCAAGCTAGAGAACTGAATGGTGGAGCCTTCCTTTGTTTGTCTCATGTCCTCATTTGATGTGAACTTTGCCAACTCAGAGCAGTGGGAGATGGGTTTTGGGGACGGGACAGGAAAAGGTTTCCCATCTTACTCTCTTTACTTCAGTGGAGGGGAAAGACTTGGAGGGGTCGAAGTGGAAAACATTTTCCACTACATAAAGGGAAGGAAAGAGGAAACAGGGTCCCTGTGGCCTCTTGCCAGGCCCCAGGAATGCACCAACCCTGGGAATTGGCCCCACGCCAACCTCCTCAGAGGCTGCTGACTTGGGAAAACTTGCTCTCTGGCCGCTGCCAAGAATTCAGACAATAGTCTTTTGGATAATTCAGTCTTTGAAAGTTTGGCTTTTGTTTTACTATCACCAAAGGTAACATTTATTGGGCACCTACATCTGTATGCCAAAAGATAAAATGCATGATTGGAAGTCAGTGTAACTCTATACCAGGCATAAACACCAGGGCCCTTATATAATATTTATAGTCTGCATGTCATTAAGGCCTGATCTTTTGATTGGATCCATTGCTACCTTAGACAAGAGAGCTGAATGGCGCTGAAGGCTAGAATCAAAGTTAGTATTGTAAGGTGCTAAGCCAAGCTTTAATGAAGGGCTGGTATAAATAAAATTAGTTTATTCAGTTGTCATTTGGTGAGGGAAGTACTTTGAAAGAATGAGGCACAGAATCACAGAATACGTGTGTCCTGATGGAGAAAGGAGGGTAAGATCCAGCATTTGGTTCAAGAGAGAGCAGTTCTGATTCCTATAGAACACTGAATTCTGAGATGCAAAAGGGGCCAACTGTACACTCCCTTTTATATGTGCTCACTTAGTAGGAAATGATGGTGACTGCATTACTGAAATCAGATGACCTTTAAATATTCCATCTGTTTTATCATTTTCATTAGAATTACTAGTATTTATAATGATGGCAGCCAATATTAGAGTAAGGTGCTAGACTGCCACATTTAATGATACTAGCTCACTTAAATATCACAGCTCTGCAAGGGGATCCCCCATGTGACCACTGGTGGAAATGAAATCAAAACTTCATGATTTTTCCCAGGGTCGTGCGACTGCACACGTCAAGGTATCTTCGTGCGAAGTTCATGCTTCTTGTGCCTGCAGGAAGGAGCCATCTCTTGTGTTTGAAAGGTTGAGAGTAGCTTTCTGCTCCCATTGTTGTAGTGACAGTGTGGTCAATAATCACCTTTCCTAGGTTTCTGGGTCAGAGCTTCAGCAGTCATTCTGTGATTGTTCTTCCCAAAGCAGGTGTCCCTCTGCCTGGAGGCCATGAACTCCAACAGTGGTCTGTTCTCCCTTGTGTTCAGAAAACTTCTCCCCTCTGTGCTGAGTCCTCTGGGAGCGTATAATGAGGGATGAGTGGGAGAGCATCCCTGGGGGTGTCTGGGAAGAGGCAGACTCCTCACCACTTCGCAGTGGAGGCCCACATACCTCATTCTGAGAAAGTTGGGGTCATGTGACTCCAGAGGTCACATAAAATTCATGAGGGTTACTTTACTCTTTTCTTTTTTTTCAGAAAGATTACTTATATAATAAAGGACTCTCTAGATTTCTTTAAATAGCCTTCAATGTATTTTAAATTGGAATTAATTTTCAAAAATTCAATTTGCTCTGGTAGTTTCTCATGAGGCCAGACCTTCAGAATCAAACTTTTTTTCCTACTGCAATGGAAAATAGATCACAGATGGTATTTTTGGTTCTAAGTATTTTCCCCAGGAGCCACAAAGCCCAGAGTCCAGAAAGAGTTTGAGTTCAGGAGAAGAGGAGGGATCCACAGCAACACTTCAGGTCCTCCCTTTGTCCCTGGTAGTGTCTTCCCTCCTCCACTTTTGACAGCCTCAGCGGACAGCTAAAGGCCTGGTGATACCTGCAGTTAACCCAAGCACTCCAGACTTCCCCGTGACCCATCTTCACAGCTGTGAAGACTTTCCCTGGCACAGAGATCTATATTTTTTTCTCCTCTCCTTGCAAATTACATTCATTAAACATTTATTTACACATACTACAGAAATCAGCCCTCTGAGCAAATGAAAGAGAAAGCAAAAAGGGAAGAAATTAACTCAGAAATTATGGGCGTTCCATGATGTGCTAAGCATTGTATAGATCTGCTATACATATTTTCTTTAAATATTTATCAAAAATATTTTCCTTGCTCTATTCTTTATGAATTTTTCAATGAACAAGATAGATGGTTGCCTCCTATCATGGAGCTTATATTCAAATATTCTATTAACCTATGTAGCATGTATCATGATTTGTACCTTATGTAGGAAACGAGACTCGGAAAGGTTAAATACCTGGCTCCAAATCACACAAGACAGTAATAGTTGGCTCTGAGTTTCTGAAGGAAGTGAAGCCTGGCTGTAAGTGTGTTTTTGCTGTTTCTTTCCTATACTATTTATAGTAATCAACTGGGAGCTAATCTATATTTATTTGGTAATTGAATATTATTTGTAAGTGATAAAAATACTTGTTCCAAATGAGAAATGAACTAGAATGAGTTGTTATAAACTCATGAGTACAAGAAAGACATGGTTAGTAGTTGATTCTTTTTCCCATGTGGTCACCAGATCCCAATGGAAATTTGAATAGTTAAGTATAGTGGTTATTAATGAAAGCATGTTGAGTGGTCATAGTCCTTTGCATGGCAAGGATTCACCTAAATGTTGCTGCCCTTGTTGATATGCATGTCCCTACTAAGCTCGTTTTGAAAGGAAAATAAAAGCCAACAAGCAAAAACTCTGCGTACCTCTTCGTGTCACGAAATAGGACCCAGCTTTCCTACTGAACCACCGAGTGCCCACCTCAAACCATTTATTCTTTGCTGAGCATCTTATTTTTTTCATGAGTTTAGATAAGAACTAAGGGATCCAAGCAAAATGGAAAATGATAATTTGAAATCTAGGCATGGTGGCTGAGATCTGCAATTCCAGCACTCAGGAAGCTGAGGCAGGCAAGTCTGAGGTGACCCTGAGCTATATGAGTACAAGGCCAGTCTCAACTACACAACAAGATCTTGTCTGAAAAAAGCCCCCGCAAAATGATAGTTCGGGAAAGTTTTGAGCTTTACTTTAGAACCATGAGAACTGTATGAGAGCTGGAATGTGGGAACAGGGTTAACTTGCTCATAGTTTTATCCCCATATCCAGGAAGAGAATGGACACTTAGAAACATTCTGTGGAGATCAGGGTAATAGAATAAATGAATAATAATCACTGCAATTGTATCTTCTATGTGGAACTTTATTCTAGCGAGTGCCTTGAGCTATCCACACCCACTCTTGATTAAACAACCAGAGAGGGCTCATCCTACCAGCCAAAGTTTTTCTCCAATCTAAGAAACCCAAGTGTATCATGTCATTTCAAATCCTTGCCCCAATATGATCCAGGAAAAGGGGTCACACTCCATCTAGAACCTCACCTCACACAGGGTCTCTTCAGTATCCAAGCACATCTGAAAGTTCACCATTCCCTTCTGATCTATCCAGCTCAGTAAGATCAAGGTGGTAGGGGCTTATTAAAATCTTTCCCAAATATTACAATACTTAAACATGTAGCATTTTGTGCCTTGATATATCTGCAATACTTCCTTCAGAGCTCTGGTGAGTATTTCCAAGGGGAGCCACACAGATGGGTGAGTCAGAGGCTGGAAGCACAGAATCTAAAGGCTGAGTCCAGGAGGAGTCTGTTGCCCTTTGACTTTGCGCGAATATCAGGAGTATGCTGTGGACACGTGACCTTAAAACAAAAGGAGGGGAAGACTGTTTTGCTAGTAGAATAACTGTCTAGGGGACACACAATGATTCTTTGTCCCAAAAGAAGAGACTGAAGAAAAACAATGAAGCAACATCATCAAACACATATACACAAGATTGCCTTCCATCACCTGAGTCCATTGCCCACTCTGCTTTCCAAGTTCTTGAGAAATCATTCAGCTTCTATTTGGTAGCCCCAAGTAAAAACTGAGCCATGGCTCCTGGTGAGCTGCAGGTAGAAGAGTAAGCAGGTGTCTGCAATAGCAGCAGGTTAGGCCCCTGGCACTGCATTTTGGCCCATCACTAAAGCTGGATAGAAGCCCATGGGGCCAGATGAAGTAGGTGCAAGCAGACTGCCCAGAACTGCCATGGAGTCTGGGGGTGTTGGAGAAATCCAAGCCTGGGCAGCAGAGCAGAGGCCTTGCAAGTCGCCTCAAGCAGGGGAGCAGAACAGGTGCTGACACATGAAGCAATTACAGTGTATTGACTCTCTCACATTAACCCCACTTCCTTGTAGACTTTTGTCACTAGTGTCATGTGGTTTGGATATCCTAGAGGACTATAAAATGATAAGATTCCATGCAGGGCTGTGACTTGAAACTAATTATCTGAGAGAATTCATGGAAAATTGAGTAGAGTAAGATTTCTCAATTGAATGAGACTCACCATCTTCCATGACAACGTGCAAATCAATTCTTTAGAAAAGTTAATAGCTTAGCCATTGTTAATATTAACCAGTTGGGTCTTGGAAGCAAGGCTAATCAAATCAAGATTTCTGTGTCTATAGTCTTCATATACACATTCATTACAGTAACTAAATAAATGAATAAGCAAAATTTTAGTTTAGAGTACAGAGCTAAAATGTATGAACTCTATATTCTGTAAACGTAAAAAAATGATTTAAAAAGTTAAACTTGTTGGAATCTCAGTTAAAACTATCATTTGACTCAAGTTATACTTTGTTTATTTGCTTGTTTTATTGTGGCCAGCTCAGCCTGCCCTGGGGATGGGGCTGGTATGGCTTGTGGTGTTGGTGGGGTGGGGGATCCTATGTTTGCCTAAGCTTGCCTAAGCAGGAGCTTTAGTCTGCTGAGCTATCTCACAAGTCCCAAGTTCTACTTATTTCAGGTGAATCTATCTAAGGAATTAATTTGTATATGCCAGTTACTAAACTTCTTTAGATTTATTCAGCCAGGATTAAAGGTTCGCTTCTATAATTACACTTAGGTAGCTCACATAATTATTTATTTATGAGTATGCTTAACTTATTTAGATCCTATCATCTATAGAACAAGATATTTAGTCATTGTTTCCATATTCCCAGTGTACGGTACAATGCCTTGCACACTGTAGGACGTATATGCTTAGGGAATGAATTTTCTTGCCTCTGGTCCCAGCTCCATCACTAACTGTCAGAGTCACTTGACAAATCTCAATTTTCCACTGAGCTTCAGCTGCACATGTATGTCTGTGTTATCTGAAGAAGGGATTCCATGATCTGTGAAGTTCCTTGGAGCTCAGTAATTCTGTGCTGTCAGCTGTCTAGAATGAGATGAACCAATGCGTGGAAAAGTAAAGGAGGAACACATGAGATTCCAGGCATCAGTGTTGGGGGCGAAGCTGCAAAGAAGGGGTTACAATGGCTGGGAGGTCCAGAGTACCCTTCCTGCATGTTGTATTTAAGTAATAGGTAACTATGGAACCAGTCTAAGGCTGGGAGTGAAGGCATCATGACCAGAGAAGAGAGAGATCCTACAGGAAAGAACAAAAACATCACTCATATAAATTTATGTGTAAAAGTGAGCCTGAAGATAATTCACAATTATAATGCAAAGCCACTTGAAAACAACTTCCTATCTGCCTAGATTCCTTTTCAATAGATTTTTTTTTGAAAAAGTCAGCTTGGAATCTTAGTTGAATATTTGGATTTCTACTTTATTCAAAGCCACCCTGCTAACTTTATAATGAATTTAAGGATTCTGTTTTACCTAGGGCACTATTGTCTCATTAGCATGTGGCCACTTCAGTTGACATTTTGATATTTGAGATAAATGCTTGCCAAGTCTGGTTTGTAGACCTCCCAGGTACACTGCTCCTTATAAGTCTTCTGCTTTCCAAAATTCAAATGCAGAAATGCACATGTCTAAGGGGCAGTGTCTCTGTGATGGATATGTGAATTGAATTGTCAATTACATGGTGAAGTTTCGTATAAGTCAAAGCTCTGTGAACATCAGAGGGGTTGAACAGAAGGTAAAATCTTGCTGATTCAAAAGATTTAAAGTCGATTGTATAAGTGGCTGATTTTGCATTAAAAAAAAAAAAACTGGGGCATTGGGCCCACCTTTGAGATAGCTCAGTGGGTTTAATGCCTACTTAGGCAAGCTCAGGGACCATGCTTCAACCCCTGGCAGCACATGTGGCTCCAGCACTGCTCCACAGGCACACTGAGCCAGTAACCAAACCCATGCATGGTGGCATATTCCTGTAATCCCAGCACTAGGGAGGCTGAAAACAGGAGGATCACTATGAAGCTGAACTGTGCACTGAGACCCTGTGCCAAATAAGAAAATAAATAAATAAATAAACAAATAAATAAAAGTATTTTAAAAGATAAGACTGTGGAGGCCGGCCTGGTAGCTTAGGTAGAGCGCAGCAGCCTGGATTCGATCCCCTGCGAGCCATGCTGACAGAGATTGAAACTGGACATAGTGGCATATGCCTGTAATTGTAGCATATGGGAGGCTGAAAACAGGAGAATCACTGCAAGTCTGATCTCCACAGTGAGACCCTATGGACACTGTAGACGCTGTTCTAAATATAGAAAAAAAAAAACAGAAGCAAAAATTAAAACACTAGGGCATAAGGCTTTAAAAATTTGTATTATAATTGAATTTACAGCTAATAAAAATTTTCCCCATTTGCTTAGAACAAATAATAATATAATTTATATTGCTTTGTAAATCTAAAATCAAATAGTAAAATTTTTAAAGCATTATTTCCTTTTCATAAGACTTTGTATTTTCCCTGGAAAATGATTCAGATTTCAGATTGATGAATATAAGATGTTCTAAGTACATCTACAATGAATCAAGCCCAACTTTGCAAATGTTTACAATGTTTGCTCTTCTAAATCCTTGTAAATAATCAAAGAAACTATTTGAAAATTAGCCTTAGGTCAGAAACAAATGGGAATTCATTTTCGAAAATCATTCTACATAATAAGAGTATTCTAAAGCTCTGCCTCCTCCTTTCCCCTTCTCAGGTGGCGTTTGGGCTGTGCCCTCTGCTGAGACAGTGGAAAGGCATTTCCACCTGCATGGCTTTCATTGCATGGCAGTTTGAAATCTCTGTAAGAGATTCTACCTGATGTTCTTAAATCCCAGAGAAGAATGAGACTGAGACTTGGATGTTTTCTTTCCTATGAGAGTAGTTTAATTTGAAAGTAAATTTTGTAAGTTAAATATTTATCACATGTCCAAGAGTGGAAACCTTCTTATTGAGTACAAACTAAATTAATTTACCAATTTGGCAGTTAATCTCAAAGTAGTTTAGAATCCTTTGGTATCAATGTAAGTATGTATCTGTGTGTCTGTGTATATATATATATACACATATATCTTTGAGCACATCTGTAAAAGCTGGGAATTACAAGATAAAGCCACTGACATCTGGCAGATCCAGTCCACACATAGGTGTGAATGATAATTCTGTCATTAGTTTCATAAGCTACCAACTCCCCACCCAAAGTAAACTATCTTGGGCTGGGACCCTGAAAACTCAGTGGTCAGCCAGCGGCTCCTTGATTCAGGAAGTCACTGACCTGATGTAGGTGTAATTGCTACATTTCCAAACGTCTTGCTTTATTCTTGGAACCATAAAATGGTTTTATCTGCAAAAGCCGAGATAATGAACTATCAGTGCTTTTGAAGTAATCATGTCAAGCTGCCAAGTGTGAGCAGATGGTCTCTTAAAAACAGAGTACAAACTCCGTCACCTCTCTAGACCTATGGGTTAGCATAGTAAATATGCATGACATAAATCACTTTCTCTTTTATTTTTCTGAGACAGTAGGGACCCAACCCAGGAGCACTCTACAGCATACATAACCTCATTCATCCTGATTCATTTTATGAATCACACATTCGTGTATTTTAAATTTTAACCTAGGGTCTCACTAAGTTGTTCAGGTTTTTAGCATATTTTATTTGCCGAGTAGCTAGGATACCTGGTAGGTGCCGCCATGCCTAGCTTCCCCTTTGTCCTACATAATGTTCTTGCCTTGTTCAACAGTTTGCTCATCACAGAATTGTCTTACCCTTCCTTGCAAATTGTGGGGCTCTGAAAATAACCTTTTGCTTTCCAGCATGATTGCTACAACTCTCAGATGCTCAACAGTTATAAACACAAACACAAATACACACACACACACACACACACACACACACACTTCAAATACAGAAGCATAGGTTGCTTATGGATGTCAATTTTCCGCTCAATAAAAACCTAAATCGCTAAAACCTAGCATGAAATTTCAAAGGCGTAGTCCCTGGGAGACACTACAGGATCAGAGGAGTGGAGGATTGGAAAGCTAGGAAAGGCCTTAGATAGCTGAGCAGATAGGAAGCAGAAGCTCAGCCCTAGGGGCTGCACTGATTTCTGTCGGGCCACTTTGTTACCTGAGGGTTTTTTCCTCTCTCTCTGAGAACACAGGGAAACCCCCCATGGTCACTTCTCTTTATTTGACAAAGGCCTATGTCAGAGCTTAGGTGACTGTGCTTTGAACTGCTTGTTTGCCTTCTTTCCTTTTTGTCACGGTCATATTTAAAATTTGGGGATGCTGAAATCACCCAAAGAACTGACAAATCTTTCAGAATTCTGAGGCACATTTCCACATGGTCTTTGTGCTCAGACACAGCGCACAGCAGACGCGCTGCTGTGTGCAGCGGCCCTTTCTCACAGAGGAAGAACATCTTACGTGACAAGGTGTTGAGTGAGAGGCCATGGAAAAAGCATCAAGGAAAGGAGGGAAGCCAGGCCGCTTTTAACACTCTGTGACTTTTTCGTAATCGTCCTAATGGGATGTTCTGCAGCAGGGGTTTTGGTGTGAAACCCTGTTTATGAGCATCTTATTCAGCCCATTCACAGCTTGCTCCTGCCTGAAATTTGGCACGGAGAAGTCTCAGGCAGGAAGCCATGGCAACCGGTTTAATATGAAGGTTCCAAACAGTCTCCTTGTAATTAGGGGAGTTTTAAGAAAACAGAACTTCTGCCTCATTCTGGCCAAAGCTCAAAGACGATTGGCTGGGGAGCACTGAGGAATTTTCTTTCCTCTTAAGTCAAATTTTGACAGTCCTTTATCCTTGAATGGAGGTGAGACACTTCTGATATTTGGAAAATAAATGCGCTACATCAAATGTTCAATGCTAATCTTTTAAAATCGGTGACTGCTTTAGCTCTGCTATGTGTTCTATAGCCTTGCCAATCTATAC
The DNA here is from genome assembly GCA_004027915.1 of Capromys pilorides. Lineage (NCBI taxonomy): Eukaryota > Metazoa > Chordata > Mammalia > Rodentia > Capromyidae > Capromys > Capromys pilorides. Next base: position 21,231 of record PVKN010006622.1, read on the forward strand.
AGTGCTCAGTTTCCATGGGAATAAGCTTTGCATATCCATTCAGCCCAGAAAACGAATTAATCTGAGACCTGGTGGTTATAGTGAGAGTCAGTGCTAAGTAATCCTCCTGGTAATTACAAGTATCATGTGTTGTTATGTTAGAGAAACAGTTCTCTCATTTTTATTTTATTACTTTTGGATGTTTTTCTTTTTTGATGCAAACTTTTACTATGCTCGCTTTCTGCAAGTAGTTCGTTGTAGATATAGTTAAAAGGTTTTTTTAGGTGCAAAACTTCTTGATTTGCATCATGAAAGCATAGATCTTTCTTTCTTCTCATGAGGTGGTCAGATTTTTCCAAATAGGTGCATGTTTTTCAGTCACGGTAGTTTGTTTTTGAACATATGTCAAAAACACCTGGAAGACTTATTGAAACACAGCTGGTTAACCTCACCCCGGGAGCTTCTGATTCTGTGGGTCTGGTCTGGGTGGGTCACGAATGTGCGTTTCTAGGAAGTTCTCAGGCGAGGCTGCTGGGCTGGAGCCACACCTGGAAACCTACCTCCCCCGTCAGTGTCTTGTGTCAGAGCAAGGAACAGGCTACCTAGTTCATAAAGCATTTCTGGAGTGGATGTAATGTGCCTTGCACTATGCTACACTTTTTTCTGATGTATTTTCTACTGACTGAATTAATGCCAAAGCCACAGCAGTTGAAGATGAGCTCTGTTAGGGTTAAGGAAGGAAAGATGCCAGGGTGAGGGGTGGAACTTTTCTGCATGGAGTGAGTGATGTTTACTCAGAACTTAGTGAGCATCCCAGGCCTTGGTTTACAAAATGCCTGGTGCTGTCAACAGGGTTAGCTGTTTCCTAGGTGCACAAGGTTTCCACTTCTGTAAGACTTTTTCCTGGTATAGTCATTCAAGGACTTGAAGAACAAGCAACAGGGGCTCTTTTGCTACCTTGGTTCCCTGAAAATAAGATCTCATTAGAACCAGTCCTATCATTATTGTGTCCTGTCTTGTCACTGCTGTGTGATGGCCAGTGCCACACAGAAGATTAGAGGTCACAATTACTCTGCAGATAGGTTATGCTGGCAGGGTAGGCCAGGATAGGCTGATTGGGGCTGGATCTTTGTTTTGGTTAGGTCTTATTTTCAGGGAGCCAGGTATAGGTGCACCCACTTAGCACGGGACATCGATGGCTGACCTTATTGGCTCCTGTCATCATTGGCACAAGTGCTTTGTCTGATAGATTTGACTAAAATATTTGTGAAGAAAACATTTTACAGCCTTGAATGCTGTCAGACTTGGTACATGTTCTTGGCTTGAATGGAATTGCGAATGAACACATGATCTGTCAAAGCAAATGTGTTATTTAATGTAGATCTTGAGACATTATGACATTCCATGAAGCAGGCATAAAATTTTGCCTGTGAGTAACTAGCAAGGAAGTGTTTTACTGTTTGTGTATTTTAAAAGTATCTTTTGGTTGGAATTTCTACCCAAATAGACTATTGCCACTACCCACAGGAGTTACCAGTTTTATTTCTAGATGTGTCTAATGAAGTGCTCCCCGACACCCTCCTCAGCCATGATTGACTCCTTCTACATCAGCTGCCCTTCAGTAACTTAGATTCCTTATGCTCTTCAAACACATGGGCTAACAGAAAACAGGAGCTGCAGTAGCTGAAGGAGCTTCTGTCGGTGGGCTTTGCAAGACTTGGGTGAGTTCAAGCAGTAGGTTTTTAGGTTATGAGTGGTTATCAGTTCATTCTGAACATGTGATCTGTGCCCCATCCCTCTGTTAGCTGTACTAAGACTTGGTGTGTTTCTAGGCTGCAGCTCTGGGTCTCTTTATTTAGTGACATACCTCCAGGCTTGTCCGTTGGAGTCACATGGAGGGTGGAAGTATGGAAAATGGATGGATTTGTAGCACAGAGACTGGCTGGGAAGTGTTTCTGCTGATGTAGGCCAGGACATAAAAAGACTGAGTGGACACAATAGCAGAGAAGGACATTCCGAGAGCAAGAGCTGAGTGAGATGACTTGGCAACCAAGAGATGAAGGCAATGGAGAAGTCCTGCATCCAAAGTTCAACAAGGCAGAAACTAAGCCCTAGTACCAGATTCCTTGACGAATCTGTATGGTTTCTTACCAATCTGAGATGAACTCTTAGAGTACTAAACAGAGTTAATCTCAGGTTGCAGAAGGAAATGGAATAAAGAAATGCAAAGGGCTGCTCTGTGGGCTTGCTGCTCTGCATTCCAGAAGCTGCATCACTGCTTCATTTCTGAGTAAAAAGCCAGCCAGGGAATCAGATTTATGTAATCCAGTGCATTTTGGAGGATGTTAAGCTACCATCAAAGACCACAGAATAGGGAAGATAGAGCGATGTAGGTGCAGTGAGGTATAAGATAAGATCCCAAGGCAAAGGACATCCAATATAGTCTCATAAGTCCCAACCTTTGCTGATGTTAGGATGATTTTGGAGACAAGTAAGGAAACCCCAAGTAGAAAAACCTCTAGTAAGATTCCTGCATGGGAATCTTGGTTCTTATTCTTTACTGTCTCCCAGAGAATGAATAGATGGGCTGCCGCAGGTGCTGAGGAGGAAGCGAGCTGCCTGGGCTTAAACTTCCAGGGCTCCCTTTTGTCACCATCTTTCTGCCTGAACTTGGTCACATCATCGTTCCACTTGCTGACTTCTTTTTCTTTAGGTAGCACTCCCCAGTCCAGTTAATTATTATTCTCCATACTGTAAGAAACTAGAAAAGGTTAGCTGTGCAAAAGGATTGATTGAAACTTTTGAGCGGTGTGCAGACTACTGACTAAGCAGAGACTGCTTTGGAACTGCAGCATGAGCGAGCTAGGCATCAAGCAGGCAGCCTCTACCAGGACTCTCACTCATTCATCTGTGTGCTTTTTTGTTTCCTCTTAATGTTTATAGAGCATTTATTGTTTGAGGGACAATGTTCAGTGTTTGAGCCCCATCAGTTAACAAAGTAGATCCAATTCCTTGTTCTCTTGTTGCTAGTAGCATGGGTCTACAATTATTTTTAGTTGTGTCAGAACTATTACCAGGTTTCACACGCTTGCCAAAGGCATAGTGAAGAGTGCATGATAGTCTTGAATAAGAGTAATAGGGAAAGATTGGGTCAGTGGGCAAAAGTCATTGTTATGTATCAGGAACCTTTTGTTTACCCTGTGTTCCACCCGGTTTCTTCCTGTCCCTTGAGCCTGCTGTCTTGGCATATGTATCTCTTTGATTCTTTAACTGCAATATACCTGACTCTTGTCAAAACACTTAGTATGTGCCAGTAAAATTTAAATTTCCTCAAGCCAGAGTACCATTTGGAATTGCTGAGTATATCTATCAGGGGCCAGTGACCTTCCCTCAATACGCCTAACTTTGCAGTGTTATGTAATCAGACATTTGTAGCACCACATGACTGCTTTAGCTACAAGATTGTAAGCTGGAATAAATACAGCGCAGCTTGTCAGATTTGCCAGCACAGTGGTTATCAATGACCTTCAACTTGGAGAGAAATGCATTGGTTTCTATTGGCCATGAGCAGAGTCACATGTATCTTGCGCATCAGATATTGGGTCTCTGCTTGTGACTTAGGTTCAGGGCAATAGCAAGATAGTTTTGGTCCCACCCTGGTCATTCAGTCCAGGAAAGAGTTGCCAAAGGGGCTATCTCAGTTACTCTTCTCTCCTTGCTAGGACAAATATCTGACACTCAAAATGAAGGAAGGAAAGGTTTACTTAGCTCACAGTTACTGGAGGTTTCAGTCCATACTCAGCTGGCTCCAAGGCAGAGAGGCACATGGCAGTGGGTAGTAGTTCGTGGCAGAGACAAAGAGCAGAGAGCAAAATGGAGAAGTAGCAGCAACAATGGCAACAGAAAGCAAGCCTGTTTCTGTCTCTCTTATGTTACATTAAGGCCATCTGCCCTGGGCTGGGTGTAGTACTCACACCCATAATCCTAGCCTTGGATCATGAATTAATCACAAACTGTAGAACTATAACTCAATGACTGCATGAGGCTTGGGGCGAGGGCATGAAAATGCACAAAAGCGGTAACAGAGGTACTGAAGCACTGAGTTTATAATTTCTGTTTTATCAGGAAACATAAGTTCATGTAACAGGACTTTTTGATAGCTCTATAAGAGTCACAAAATCAGGTTTCAGAAGACATGTATTTCCCCCATATATTTTGTGATGAGCTATATCCATACCCTTGTGAGACTGACATAATTGATCCTATTTTATAGGTGAGAAAACTGAGCCTTAGAGAGGTAAATGAATTGTTTTTGATCCTCTTAACTTGTAAGTGATAGACCAAGAAAGGGATCTGCTTCTGATCTTTTCAATTGCAGTGTGCTTTGGGGTGTGTTAAGCTACCATCAAAGAGCACTAGATAGAGAACATAGGGTGTCAGCAGCGATGGCAAAGGTTCCCATGAGCAAGAGCACTAGATACCAGGAATGGCGAACCTGGTAGTGCTTTCAATGATACAGAAGCCCACTGCAACTCCAATACCACACTGCTGTATACTGTATCCTCTTTACAGTCACACCACAAGTAGGCACTATTGCTATTAGCTAGAGCCTATAGTTGAAGTGGAAAGTCCAGTGTATAGCTGGTGAGTGGTAAGGCTGGCATTAAAGTTTTTATCTCCCTGGACTCCAAAACCTGCATTTTTCTGGAGGACTTCTTCAGTAACAAGGTACAGCAATACACACACACACACACACACACACACACACACACACACACACACACAGAGCTGGATTAAGCAGTGAACGCTGGTGAGGTAGGCGTCTTGGTGGTGGTACTAGCTGGATGGGAACTGGATCAGAAAAGGCAGTAAGTTTCTGTAGTGGAGTAGCTGGGAAGGATGCACACAAGAATTTTTAAGACAACGAGATTTTTGTGAAAAGTAGCACAAAGACACAGTAAAAAAAAAAACTTAAAATATAAACATCATAAAGGCTTGAAAGAACAGGCAAGCTAAATTTTATTCTTTCCTCATTTTTATAATATAGACTTTCCCCTAGTTCTTTGAGAAAGTAAGTAGATTTATCTACTCGAGGGTTCTCCTGGAGGAACACACATAGCTCTTAATAGAATCTATAAATTTCAGATTATGAACACAGTGACTATAAAGAATGCAGCCAGAGATTGTAGCTAAAAATGGACATTTCCCAGGAATTATATATATATATATATATATATATATATATATATATATATATATGATATAATCAGCTGCTTCAGTTCTCTTTCATGGGGCTAGCATCCTGGGGCTATTTTGTTCTGTCCAGCAGTATTTGAAATACTGCTTTATGCTTTATGCCCAGTGATGAATCATAACGTGCCTCCTGTCCCACTGTCCTCACTTGACCTTCCTTCTGAGAGGACCCTCACCTCCTGGCTCAGGACCTTTTCAACATTCTGCTGATAGTGCAGAACAAGGTCTGTATGGTAGAGATTATGTTTTGAATTTTTAATGAGATCTTCTGCCCTTATCTTTTGCTGTTCTTGCCCAGGATTTTATTTTCTCAGAGATATTCTTGGATTTAATCATAACCTTGATGATTCCTATAGACTTTTCTCCATGTACAATTATTACCATGGGATAGGTCTTCATTACTCACTCAGAAGACAAACAAAATGTAGAATTACTGTTGGTAGGATTCCTGTGTGCTGTGTTTCTGGGCTGACTTCGGAATCAGTAGGTATGCCAAAAGGATTCCAAAAAACTGGCATCACTCTGAGTATTCTCTTTAGCCCAATGTTGGACTGACTGGAAACCTCTTTTCTAGAACAGTCCACTAGCAAGTAGAAGTGATGATCCCTTAACACTCGAATTAAACCCTTTTGTCTTAGATGCCAGGCAAGAGGAAAGCCCTGCCATGAGTGCTTGTACCTTGGATGATGGGTCAGGGTTAAAAGTGGGTTCTTGGCTATCTGTAGAGTTGGTGCTCTTTCTCTAAGATGACCTATTCTCTTCACATCATGAGTCTATGTTATTTCAGCTTCTTCCACATTTATCTTTGACCAATCCTTGGAAATAAGATAGTTACTTTGCAAATAAAACATGAGCCAGAGCTCTATGAACATACAACAACCAGTCTTGTGCCCAATATGAAGAATTCAACATATGGTTGCATAATGTTTCTTGCTACTTTACAATTCTGTAATCTTGCTTTGCTATAAGAATCATATGGATATGTGGTATAAGTACAGATACACATTGTATTATATACATTGTAATTTTTCTTTCAAAGCCATGGTCTCTTGCTTTACTGTCAAATCCATGACACTTTCTGGATGGGTGATTTTTATTCTTCAAGTTCTTCTAGGAAAGCTCACCTGTGTGCTTTCTCTACAAATAAATATCAAATAGTCTCCCTTAATAAGATGACTTGTCCTTCAGGACTTTTCAGATGATCTGACTCCTATGTTTGTCATGTGTATCAGGATCCTATTGCAGGTCATCATATGTAACTATAGTTTCCACTTATTATTGGCTTATTTTTCAGCACACTTGAACAGTAGAAGAAACAAAGGAAATGCTAATCTTGTGAAATGGGCAAAATGAAGATGTACTGTGTCACGTTTTTATCAGATGTGTACAGGTGTAAAGAAAGCATTGTGTATGCCTACCCTGAATGGAGAATTTTGCTTTTATTGCCCTACTAAACTTAAACAGTAACATTTAAGTCTCACTTTAAAATGTTTAAGTTTATCCACAGACAACCTGCTTGAGGACTATCCTTCCATCCTTCTCTCAGACAGGAGCTTTCTTTCCCCCAGTAAATATATTCTGCTGTTAACCAACAAGAAAGAAAGAAAGAAAGAAAGAAAGAAAGAAAGAAAGAAAGAAAGAAAGAAAGAAAGAAA
>PVKN010006623.1:6532-28213 GCA_004027915.1 Capromys pilorides
TTTTTTTTTTTTTTTTTTTTTTTTTTTTTTTTTTTTTTTTTTTTTTTTTTTTTTTTTTTTTTTTTTTTTTTTTTTTTTTTTTTTTTTTTTTTTTTTTTTTTTTTTTTTTTTTTTTTTTTTTTTTTTTTTTTTTTTTTTTTTTTTTTTTTTTTTTTTTTTTTTTTTTTTTTAATTTTATTTATTTGTTTGCTTGTTGTGTTTGTTTGTTTCTTTATTTTATTTATTTTGTGGCTGGCTCAGCCTGCCCTGGTGGTGGGGGCTGGCGCAGCATGTGGTGCCGGGGATCGAACCGCAGTCCCTGCAGTTGCCTGAGCTTTCCTAAGCAGGCGCTCTAGACCACTAAACCATCTCGCCGGCCCCTCTGTTGTTATTTATAGAGAATCATCTACTACTTCCAGTAAATATTTTTCTCTGCAACCTGCTGTTCCCCCTACGCTATTACTTGTTTACTTATTTGAATCACCATTACTTTCTATCTGGGTTATCTCAACTCGTTCAATACTGTACCATTTATCCTTTGTATTCCACTCAGTGACAAGTATGGAAGTTTTTAATAAAACAAATACGATATGTAGTACACCATACCTTCAGAAATATGAGCACACACCTGCAACCAGAAGGTCTAACCTCCTTCACAACGCTGCCAAGGCTATCACGTTCTTCTGCTTAAATCCACCCCCTAGAGCATAGGACTTCTTCCTTGATGTGCCGTGTAATAAAAGCAATGGCAGGTCTGTAAGACCAGTGTGTTGAGTTGTTTCCATTTTGATTACTCTTGCACCTGTAAAGAGACAGAAAAGATGTGCATATGTCTAGAGGTCAACTTATTCCGTCAACTCAACTTTGTGTCTCTCATCTAGATACCCACTATAATCTCCATCGGTGTCAAAGATGGCACTCCACTTCATAGAAAACAGTCTGCAAGCTGGCATAGGGATAACAATTTGACTATAATTCCAATTAATATTTATTTGCACTTTAAGAAATTCAAAATCTGAAAAATCAATGGCACAAAACGTGATGCGATTCAAAAATGAGAACGGGTTGTGATTGAATGAGGTATTTTTCATTCTTTGAAGTTTGAATGCACTAAGTTTTGCTTTGCATGCTAAATGTGTACCTAATTCTTAGAAAGCAAGTTTTCCCAAAGTGTTCAAAGTAAGAAGGAACAGGTTACACATTACACATTCTCTGCTTTCAGGAGAAGAAGGTATCAATACGACCTGAACATAAATGGATGCTAAAAGGCAGGTGATTAGAGTACTCATTCCCACTAAATAATTTAGATGCTCTAATGGAATCAGGCCCATGGTTTACCCAGTGGAGAAACAGTTTCTCCATTACTCAGTATTCAGCTAGCTACTCAAGGGCTTTAGAGAACAATAGTAAAGGATAAGGTAAAAAAAAAATTTTAATAGCATTTATATTCTCTCGGGTGCTATCTTGGCATAGAGTTCCCAACTTCCTAGCAGCTGCTGCTGCTATGAAAAGACAAGGAGAGTGAGAGACAGAAATCAATATTTAAATCTGAAACAGCCAGGAAGTCCAAGGAGCAATGCCAGTATTAACTGGTTCCTGTATGTGTTTGGCCTTTCAAAAACCCCTGGTTTTAAGACAACAGGAGATACTCTAAGTAAACAACTCCTTGGTCATACACAGCCAAGCTTGGCTAGCTCATGCCAAACACATTCTCTTTAAAGAATATTCCTGTGAGATTTTTGTCTTCAAATTTCAGTAATAGAATGAACTGTTGCATAAAGTAGTATTCTCTCTCTCTCTCTCTTTTTCTGTGTCTGTCTCAAACAGGAAGAGAATATTGATTTTCCAGGCTTGGCCAACAGCCCCATCTCTTCTCATTGCTAAGTATTGAGATGAATGGGCTTGAGTCTCTAAAAGCACTCAGCAATCTTCAAGAGAGTACCGCTTTATAAATTTAAAAAAGCTTTATTATTATTTGGTAGAAATGTTAGAGACAGAGTTGGAGCTCTCATCAAAGGCTGTTGGTGCCCGACATTTGCTGTCAGCCCTGAAAAGGTGGCTGTGAGACCCATTGTATCCAACCCTCGTTGGCTTTGGGCCCAGCATACAGTGGGATTTCTGGCCAAAGGCCCCGTACAGTGGGGTGGCTGGCACCTGGCCCAGGGATTAGAGAGCTTTCATTTCTTTGTGTCATTGATATTTGTCACAGAATCTCCCTTTTCATGCACAACCCAAACTGGTACCAGGGGCACAGGGAGAAGGCAGAAGCAGAAATCACTGCTAACTCTGAATTCTTATGCCTTAGGGGTAAGAAGAAAATGTCCATTTCCAACTCATTTATCCAACATCTGTATCGTTTTTGTTATGCATACTTAGCAGGAAATGGATAGACTAGGATAGCCCTGGAAGGAAAATTGGTATCAGATACTGTAAGTGAACCTTGGACAAGAAAGGTGTTCAATGTTAACTCTTGTTTTTCTCTCTCCCACAATCTCCCTTCCCACTTTAATGAGCTAATAATGCTTCTAAAGCTTCATCTCAAAGAATAGCTTGTGGGAATGTTTCCATCAGTTCTTAGATGTGTGTGTGTGCAGCCTTCTCAGAAAGCCATGCTTCATGTGCTCTTTGTAGAATAGATTTCCTTTGCCTCCTTTCTTTGCGAGCATGCACATAATTCTGTGTTTGTGTTCATGTACACGGTATTTGCTCTGCAGGATTCATCTGTAATATGTCCTGAAACCACCCTGCTTCAATCTTGGAAAATGTTCCAATCAGTTTCATAAAATAAAGTTGGGCTCAAATAAAAATAATGATTATGTTTTAATTATTCATTTAAAATTTTTTTTTTGGCAGAACCAGGGATTGAACTTAGGTCCTTTTGTTTGTCAGGCAAACACTTATTCTACTGAGCTATCTTCTCATCCCTCTGTCTTAATTATTCGTGCCAGTGAAAACTAAATCATTTCCAAAATGAAACTTAGACTATGAATAACTAAATAGCAACTGATTTAAAAAAATCAGAAATCTCTTCATGTCAATATGAAGTGACTCAAGTTCATGTCTCTTTACCTGTTTGTTCTAAAAAATATATATATATATATATGTATAGTGGCACAAGAAAACAAAATGATTATAATAAAAAATAAAAAAGTTGAATATGCATGAATAATCATGCTCCTTTTGCCACATGATGCATAGGCCATTAGTAAGCAGTCTATTGATCTGATTGATCTCAGGTATAGAGTATGTACATTTTCAGGGCCAGGGAGATAGCTCAGCAATCTAAGCACTTTCCTGGCAAGTGAAACAACCTGGCTTTGATCCCGAATATTGCATGCATGCCATGCTGCCTCTGTGCTGAGCTGTCCACTGAAACCAGGCATGGGAGTGCATGCCTATAATCCCAGCACTCGGAAGGCTAAGACAAGAGGATCACTACAAGTCTGAGCTACAGAGCACATCCTGCACCACATAAATAAATAAAAAAGTTTAAAAGCAAAGTGTGTACATTTTCTAAAACTAGTGAAGAGGGAGGATCAGGATGAGAACCATCAGAAAACACACAACTGGCCCAAGAAAGGTTATTACCCCTCCTCATCAGGCTATTAAACTTCAGCTTCCACAGCTATGAAGTAGTAGTGATGGTGTCCAACCCCTAGAAGATCCATCATTGAGCAGGAAATAATAGAATATACTGGAAAGACTTTGGAAAATTAACATTATTCAGAAGAAGGAATGCTGGCATAGTCCTGGGAGATGCTGTATTTAAGGTGGATGCTGTTGCTCTGAAACTTCTTATCTACAGGCTTCTAAATTCCAAGAATCACAATAAAACATTGAATCCTATAGCTAAGTAGGAATCTTAGAGAGTGTTAATTTTATTTTTTATTTATTTTAATTAATTAATTTATTTATTTATTTATTTTTTGCCATACCAGGTATCAAACTTGGAATCTTGTGCTTGCAAGACAGGCTAGCTTATGCCACTGAGCTATCTCCCTCACCCTTAAATGTTTGAGAAAAGAAAAGAAAAACTAGAGGGCAAGAGTCATTGGTGAAGTCAGAAAACAATCCATAGCAGGTCAAGAAAATCTGACACCACCCATTTTTGATCCTATCTTCTTGTGTCTACATTTGTTTCAAATGACAGCTCTTTGTCTGATTAAATAAGCATTGATTGGAGATTTATAAGTGCCCAAAGAATCGTATACAAAAGTGTAGAAAATCTACCTATACACTAAAGACCAAAGACTATAGCTGAGGGCCTGGATCCCACAACAGTGTCCTGTATGAGTCCAGCTGAAGACCTAGAACCTATAACAATGCATGTTGCAGTGCAACTTGAGGCCTAGAGCTCATAACAGTGTCTCATGCAGGTCCACTTCACAGATCTGTGTGGGGAAAGCCCAAAGTTCACTAGTGGAAGCTACAAAGTTTATGCCAGCAGGCTGAAGGATCTGTGCTAACAGACTGAGGGATCTGAACTACAGCCAGGAAGCAATGTTCAAGGTAAAATCCAGAGTTCTCCCAAAGGTACCACAGCCAGCCTCAGCAACAGTGAGAACCCAAGCTCCTCCATCAATGGTGAAAGCTGAGTTCCCATCCCGAAAGCCAACAGGTGATCCTCCCGCAGAACAGCCCAAGAGAACCAGCAGCTCCCAACAACTCCAACAGCTTCTCAGAACAGCTTCCCTCCCAGCCTCTCTTGTTCTGCCTGTTGCATGTCATGATGAAAACAAAGACCCAAGAGCAAAAATTTGTAGCGCTTTTTATTAGCTGAGCTCAGTTGCCTCCACTCCCCTGTGGGTCAGGGGAATGAAAAGCATTCACTGAGAGGGACAAAGATATTTAAAGGGAAATACAGGTGGGGGGGGGGTGGAGAAAAGAGGAGTCTGTCTTTGATTGGAGAGAAGAACTTTGCAAGACATTTGGCACCTGGGTAAGGGAGGGAGAGGGGATGTTACAGAGCTTGTAATCAGGAAGGACATTTGGCACCAGGGTCAGGGAGGAAGAAGAGATATTACACATTTATGGTGAGAACAAGATTTTACAATGTGGCAGTCACAAAGTCTGCTATAGAGAGCAGAGTCAACTTTCCACAAGGACAAAGTTTGTTACAGAGAGCGAAAATTGGAGTTGTCTTACAACAAGGGAAATACAAAGTATTGGTCATTTCGGAGTTTGGGCTAAACTAAAACAAAGGCATCGTTTGTCTTAGGGTAGGAAGGCTCGTGTGAACTAGGGCATGGGTTAAGTCAATTTTTGGTCTGAGCATTGGGATACCTAGGGTCTCATCTTGTCTCTAAAAGGTTTAGCACATTCCTTGGTTTATGGCTGGGCAGGGGGAGCCAGGGGACAAGCAATTCATGAAGTAGTATAAAATGGAATCACTGAAGCTAGCTTATAACACTGTCTCCTACGCTGCTTGCAACAGTCTTCAGGTAGGCCTCTCGCATCCAACACCATGCTAATTCAGTTCACCTGGAGGGAACAAGTTGATCATCAATTAAAAATCCACTACAGATGTGATAGTATAGGAGAACTTCGGCTAAAGGGTAGGACTTTAGTAAATATAGTAGATCCAAAAAGCCTTTATATCTCTAGAAAACTGCCAAGAAAGGCTGATAGGCATGGAAAAGCATGAAGTACCTAGAGGACACTGGAAAGTTAACTGGCTGCAGCAGAAATACACAAAGAGAACTTTTAAGAAAACAAGTACAATAAAGGCCAACATTTGCATAATGCTTTTCAAGTAAATTTTACTTGGTGTTGTAAAAATTTAGATTTCAGCAAGAAAAGGTGACAGAATGAAAGGTGTATAATTGATTTTTTTTCCTTCTAGGCTATCCTCATGCCTTATATTTTGCCACCATAATCTTCCCCAACACACTACTTTGCATCAGTCTTGTTTGGGGCCTTCTTGTGTCTAAAATAAAGGCAAGTTCAAGATCACACACAAAGTGGATCCCATGCCTCCCTAGGTTTATTCCTGGCTGTGACCCTTCTGCTTCACAAGAACCATTCCCCAAATTAGGAATGAACCATTCGAAGAATTTCTCCTGGGCTTCTTGGTATTCCTCACCTATAATAATTGCCATTTGTGGTTATACTCAACATATTTTTTTTCTAAGATCATTTTTCAGTGTCTACAGAAGAAAAAACTTTTCATTCTGCATCCATAAGCATTTATGTCACATATATAACCTCTTTGAGGGCAGAGCACAGGGCGCCATGGGGTGAGCTAGTGTTGACTGATCTGAGGTCCGATGACTCAGGCACCTTCTGTTTCACTCTTCTTAGTCCACAGCATCTGTTCATGATGGGAATTCGCCATCTAATTTGGGCAGTGAATAAATAAATCTGATTTCTTAAGGTGGAGTCCCCTAGAAGAGAAAAATTAGAATATAACTTTTATTTAAGAAAATGTATAGACTAAAAGGAATTATTACTCCACAGCATGTGTTTGTTACATGGGTTGTAGTCCCAAATCATTTATTTGTTTATTTATTTATTAATTTTCCATATTTTAGAACAGAGTCTACAGGATCTATAGAGTCTCACTACACAGATGGGACTCATAGTGATTCTCCTCTTCTCAGCCTCCCAAGTGCTAGGATAACAGGCGTGCGCCACCATACCCAGTCTCAATCACCTGCACGGCACACCATGAATCAAACCCACCCGCTGTGTTCTAAGTGGGTACTTTAGTCCACTGAGCTATCAGGACGGCCCACCAGTCTCAATTGAATACAGCATCTTAAGGATTTTTTATTAACTTACTGAATAATCATATAATGCTCTAAGCAAGGTAAGTTTGTTTTTCTAAGTGTACGTACATGGCAGAGACTGTTTCATTAGCTTTTCTATCCAACAGTGAACTCAAAGCATGCAGGGGTTAAGTCATTTCTCAAAGGTCACAAATCCAGCCTGTGACCTGACCACAGAGCCAACAGTACTTAGCCACTATACCATTTTTCTCTTTATTTTATTTTAAAAATAAATTTATTGAGGTCCATGGAAGAATTTTCAGTTCTGTTCAAATGTACCCATTTCATTCTACAGTTTGATGACTTTCTATAAAAGTATATTTCCTGTAACCAGCACAACGGAAGAATATAAAGTGATTCCTTCAATTTCTACGCAGGTACAACCTGCAAACCCAGACAAGCACTGATCTGGTTTTTGAAAGTACAGATTTAGATTTTGCTACCTTTTTGTATGAGAATTATATGCGTCAAGGGCTTATATGTGACTGGGTTGTTTTGTTTGGTGCAGTTTTGAAGTTAATTCATTTTATTGCATAAGTTTGTTGCTTATTGTTTTTATCATTGCAGTAGTTTAGCAATAAACCAGTAGTTTATAGTTTCATCATTGAATAAACTATATTGAATAGTTCGCTGCCTTTTGTTGATACCTCCCAATTTGAAGCCATGATGAATAAAACTGCTATGGAATTTGTATAGAAACCTAGGTGAGGTCACATTTTTCTCTCAAGTACTGTCTTAGGTACTTTTTACTCGTTGCTGGGACAAATACTCGACGCTAAAAATGAAGGAAGGAAAGGTTTATTTAGCTCGCAGTTTGTGGAGGTTTCAGTTCATACTCCGCTGGCTCTGAGGCAGCAGAAAACAATGAGGAGCAGAGGAGGAGCAACTGCTGTGGCGTCCATCAAGCCTCTCTCTTCCAAATTCTGTGCCTGCACAGAGCTCCTCCAAAGTGGTGCGGCCTGTGCAAGTGTAAAGCCTCCAAAGGCGAGAACTTCACGAGGAAGCCGGCAGGGCTGGGCCAGGCAGGAAGCGGCCGGAGCAGGGCCGGGCTGGGCTGAATGCACAAAATCTTCCAATCACATCCCAGGGCAGGCCCTCCGTATCCTGCAGGATGGGGCCCCCACAGCCCAGAGCCAGCCCAGCCCATGCAGTCTAGCTTCCTCAAGTGGACGCAATGTATCAACTACCACGAGTACTGAATAGTGAAAGATTGTATAGGTCTAGAAATGTCTAATCACATATTAGATGTATGTTTAACTTATAAGTGCTAGCAAACTTTCTCAAAACTATTTTGTAATATTCGTTTGTTTATTTATTTTCTTTTGTGGGACCGGGGTTCTAACTCATGGCCTTGCACTTGCCAGGCAGGCACTTGTGCCGCAGAGCTATCTCCCCCATACCCTTAATTTTGTGTTCTTACCAATACTTTACTTATGATTGTCATCTTTCAAATTTTACTCATTGAGCAGGTATGTAGTAGCAGTTTATCAGGGCTCTAGTTTGCATTTGCTTGATGGGATAAGTGATATATTTTTTCAGATGTTTATTGCATTTATCTATTTCTCATAAGTGTCTGCTAAACACCTTGGCCTACTTTTTATTGGATCGATTGACCTCTGATTGCTGAGTTATATGAGATCTCTAAAAGTCCTGCATCATGATCTTTGAGCACTATATTTTGATCACAACATTTTGAGAGTATTTATTTGAATTCTCAGGATTCCCTTATTATTCCTTTAAATTATATCTTTCAAGGACCAAGATTTAATTTTAACAAAGTTAAACTTATCAATAGTTTAATAAAGTTGTCAGAAGAAATCTGCCTACTCCAAGATAAAGATTTCCATCCACTGTTTTCTATAAATTTTATAGCCTTTGCTTTCATATTTGGTACATGCCCTACTTTGTTTTTGTTGCGCGTGGAGATGAAACCAAAGATCCAAAAGCAAAAATTGTAGCGCTTTTTATTAGCTGAGCTCAGCCGCCGACACCTTCCTGTGGGTCAGGAGAATGGAGCATTCGCTGAGAGAGAACAAACATATTTAAAGGGAAATCACCGGGGTGGGGGATGGGGGGTGGGTGAGGGGTGTAGAAAGGAGAGTCTGTCTTTGATTGGAGAGAAGAACTTTGCAAGACATTTGGCACCTGGGCTAGGGAGGGAGAAGGGATGTTACACAGCTTGTAATCAGGAAGGACATTTGGCACCAGGGTCAGGAAGGAAGAAGAGATATTACACATTTATGGTGAGAACAAGGTTTTACAATGTGGCAGTCACAAAGTCTGCTATAGAGAGCAGAGTCAACTTTCCACAAGGACAAAGTTTGTTACAGAGAGCGAAAATTGGAGTTGTCTTACAACAAGAGAAATACAAAGTATTGGTCATCTCAGAGTTTGAGTTAAACTAAAACAAAGACATGGTTTGTCTTAGGGTAGGAGGGCTCGTGTGAACTAGGGCAGGGGTTAAGTCAATTTTTGGTCTGAGCATTGGGATACCTGGGGTCTCATCTTGTCTCTAAAAGGTTTAGCACATTCCTTGATTTATGGCTGGGCAGGGGAGCCAGAGGAGAAGCAACTCATGAAGTAGTATAAAATGGAGTCACTTAAGCTAGCTTATAACAATTTTATATTTATTTATTTCTATTTAGTACAGGGTCTACAGGATCTCACTACGCAGATTCAATTCTTAGTGATACTCCTGTATTCAGCCTCCCACAGGCATGTGCCACCATGCCACTCTCAATCGCCATCTCAGCCTGCCCCAGGGGGGGCTGGTATGCCAGGGATCAAACCCCCAGTGGTTGTGCTCTGCCTCAGTAGGTGTTTTAGTGCGCTGAGCTATCTGGCCAGCCCTACATGGCCTACTTTAAATTAATTTTTCTCAATAGATGAAAGTGTATTTCTTTCCGTGTTGCTGTTCCAATTCTTTCAACATCATCTCTGCAAATGCTATCCTTTCCCCTTGAAATAGGATTTTGTGAAATAGGATTTTTGTGAAGTGGTCATTTTCTCCATTGATCTACAAGTCTATTTTTGTGCCTTTGCTCTACCATAATCTTGACTGTGACAGCTTCCTAGCAACATCAAGTAATGGGAGTCTTTCTGACTAATTCTTTATTTCTGAAGCATATTGTCTATTCTATACATTTTGTTTCTGCATAGAGTTTGCTGTCAGGTTGTCAATTTTTATTAAAATATCCATTAACATTGGGTTTGTATTGGATTACATCAAAGATAGATATAGCAAGAATTTCCATTCTAACAAACTCACATTTTAAAGTTGAAGACCATGATGAATCACTCCCACTTCCTTAGGTGCATTCTGATTTTTCTCAGAAATGTCTGCTGTTCTGTGCATAAACTATGACCTATTGTGTAGCACTGATGCCCAAGTGTTTAATGTTGTTGATCTGTTTATTTCAGTATTTAATCTGTGATGATTTATTGTTTTAATGTAGAAATAAAATTGATGTTTTATACTTTTAATTTCCACCCAGCTGATTTTACTTATCATTTCTAGAAAGTTTTCTGCATGTCCAGATAATTTTTCAGCTACATACTCAAGTTACTGGGCATAAAGACAATTCTTCCTTTTCTTCCATTCTTCTCATTCTTTTTCTGCCCTTATTTCATTGGCGAAGACATCAATACACTACCTAGTGATGAGAGGAAATGTGATCATTCTTGCCTCACTTTTGAATTGAGATTGGAAGCATTCACTTTTGATATTAAGCAGCATGTTTGGTACAGGCTTTGTATCTCTCATCAAAGCAAAGACAGTTATTGATATTTATATAATTGCTGAACTTTTTTTTATTATAAATGGGTATTGGCTATGCCAAATGCTTGCCCTATATAGACTGAGGACCTATTCTATAAATTATATTTGCACATGTAAGAAAAAACTTGCATTTCTAGTATAAAGATTCAGTATAATGTACAGTTTTATACTTCTGATAAATTACTGGTACTTATTTGATCCCATTTATGAAGGATTTTCGTAACTATGTTCATGAGGGATACTGTTCTGTAGATTTTATTCTCTTATAATGTGTGACCAAGCTGCTTTTGGATACCTTAGGCCTGGTTTTCTTTGTGATCTTGATGGGGTCATCCAGCCTCCAAATCCTACTCTTCTAAATTGCTTTGATAATTTGAAAGCTTGATTTTAGTAGTGTTTTTGTGTTTGTATATTTTCTAGAAGAACAAGATTGAAAGGCTTTAGTCAACTACTTAGATTCATAAGAACCTGACTGCTAAAGTGCCGATGGATTTTATTCCAGAGAACCATTATAGTGGGCATTGCTGCTCCCTTCCCAAATCCTAGCAACATAGTCTTGGACTGTCATTGCCTATGTCGGTAAGTAGCTAGAGGAGCACGACTTCTCACCAGGCTTTGGGTACTTTGCTTTACTTCTAGGCCAAATATACCTGAACAACTCTGAAGCCATATTAAAGGGCCTTGATTTGTAAATTAAAGCAGAGAGAAAAAGATAGAGAAACCTAAGTGCTTCCAAGTTTCGAAGGACTGATTTTACCAATTCTCATTCTTTGTGAGAAAAATTCCTGAATCATTTAAGCCATATTGTTAGCATTTTCTGTCTTTTTAAAATAAAAAACCCACAATAATTATGAAAAATATAACTAAGGTAGAGATTAATCTTATAATCTTGTTACAAGGATAACAAGGCAAAAGATTTTTTTCTTTTCTATATTTTTTAAATATTTCAGAGAGAAGAAGAGAGATGCACAAATGGGGCTTCTCTCAGACTGTGATGGCTGGAAGAATGGCACTTCTTTTTACATTCTAGAGATGCTGAGGACCTGGGAGCAGTGATCAAAGATCTAAACCTCCTGCTAAGTAGGCAACCCCAGAAGACGGCTGACGAGTTCTTCACCAGATTCCCTCAGTTCAAAACTTCCCTGCTGACCACCCTGCTCTTTGTATTTTGTCTCTGCAGAATCTGTGCTCTTATGTTCATAGTCCCCTTAGGACACCTTATAATTTCTATGATTTCAAGTCACCTTGCATTGGTTACACTTTCTCTCCGAGCACCTGGGGAGAGGGGCCATGAGGCAGCTAAAGTGGGGCTTCTGTGGAGAGCAAGTGTGGAGGTGGTTATTCTTTCCAAGAAGCTGGGGGATGGGGTGGGGGATAGAGTGGTGCTGGTGCCAGTCTGTGACAGCCTCCTATTGAGGTCTCCTACTGGGATCTCCTCCTACTGGGTTGCTCTCTCTTTCGGTCATGTTTCTGTCTCACATAGTAAAGAGACCTTGTTAGCCACAGTCAGCTTTTGACACTATTCAATATTTTCCCGAGTCACTCAGAGGAAAATGGAATTTCCTACCCATCATGGATGCAGGTTGAAAAGGATCCGGCCCCTGATACCTCCCACTAAATAGCCACCATAGTGGCTTCTAGGGTCACCTCTCAGAGCCTTCCCTTTTATGGGTTCCTTGGCCAGAAGTCTGTCTCAAATAACCTATTTCACTCAAATTTTACCCCGTGGGGACTTATCCACCCCCAAATCTCCATTATTGCCTTTCTCTACCATCTGTCTAATGTGTGACATATATCACATCTTTTTTCTAAATTTAATCAATAAGAAAAAATCTGAGTCAAGACTCTTTTTTTCTGTATGTTTCTATTTACTTAAAAACTTACATATTCAGATAATGTTGACTAAATGAATGCAGAGGTATGAAATATTATTATGGTATAGGGTAAAGTTTGGACTTGATGCTGAGCATTTTCAGGATTTATTAAAAAGTATAAGGCAGTCACGTGAGCATTTCAGAGCTTTCCATCATAACAAAGAGCTGGCTGTGGCACATATGCCATAGGCTAAACATAGGCTATGATAAAAAAGTACAGTTAATGTTTAAATTTTAAAAAATCTTTGTTACAGTCATCCCATGATTCTTGACACTTGTGGGCATCCATAGTTGTGCAATCTGACCTTCTACCTGGTTGTCAGGAGCCAGTTCAAAACATTGACTTTTCAAGATCATTTTGATTCTGGGGAAGACCAAAATGTTGCCTGGTGCCAGATCTGGTGAGCACGGTAGATGATGACCTATTGTGATACTTTTATTGGACAAAAACTACTATAAAGATTTCAAGTGATTCAGTCACAAAAAGACATTCACCTCAGGAAAGAAGTGTGTGTGTGTGTGTGTGTGTGTGTGTGTGTGTGTGTGTGTGTAGGGTCTTATTAGGTAGCTCAGACTCGCAGCGATCCTCTTGTTTTCAGCCTCCCTCATGCTGGGATAATAGGCGTGTGTCGCCATGCCCAGACTCCATCAACAGTTCAGCGTACCAGGACTGGGGGGTGGGGGGTGGTGCAACATGTGGTGCCAGGGCTCAAACCCTGGCCTCTGTGTTAGTCTAAGCAAGCACTTAGCTATCTTGCTGGCCCTGGAAAGAAAGTTTCAAAGAGGCAAGAACTATGGGATATTCCCAACAGGCGAGTATTCTGAGGGAAATTAATTGTAATGTGTCTTGTACTGTGATTATTTAAACGTTCATTCTGTATTTTCCTTACACCTCTTATGTTCTCCTGAGATTTTGGTGCAAATGCTGGTGAAATTAAATTTATGACTAATGTCATTCTCACGCCTTTCTGTTTATTAACAACAAACTTTCTTTTGTATTTTTAAAATATAGTAGTAAGTTGAGACAGGGATTCTAGTCTTTTTTTATATATATATTTGGTACAGGGTCTACAGGATCTCACTACACAAATCAGATGTGCAGTGATTCTCCTGTTTACAGTCTCCCAAGCACTGGGATTACCGGTGAGCGTACACCACCATGCCCAGTCTCAGTTGACATCTCAGGGGGCCTCAGGGGCGGGACCGGCACAACACACTGGGGATGGAACCCTGGCCGATGCGCTCCGCCTAAGCAGGCACCTTTTTTTCCCTGCTGAGTTATCCGGCTGGCCCTGGGATTCTAGTCTTGGCCTTGACAACATACTGCACCAAGCGGCTTTCTGTGACTGGCCCGGCCTCTTGCTGTCCGACGCATAGCAGCATTGGTAACCTCTGCTCTGCAGATACTCCGGTCGCCAGGGCAGTCCTTTCTTCCACATTGTGGCTCCCAAAGCTCTCTCCATATGGCTCTGTGATTCCCCTGGGGGGGAAACCGCTTCCACTGGAGGTCCACTTATGTAAGCAATTTTGGTTGGTATTTATGTATGTATATTTGGATAAATTAAACAGTTGGGTCTTCTATACAGCATAGGAAATAGCACAGAAGTCATAAAAATCTGATTTTTTATGAACCTTAACATTATGAACAATCAAGCTAGTATTGTTCACCTAACTGAAAGTGACAAGCTATTTTGCTAAGTATAAAATTTAAGAACAAAAAATTAGATAAACTTTCACTATTTAAATTTATGTATTTGGTACAGAATCTCACTATGCAGCTTGGACTGCACACCATATGGTATCAAGGATCGAACCTGGGTTCTTGTGCTTGCCATAGAGGTGGCTAGGCCGCTGAGCTATCACCCCAACCCCGATGAGCTTTTTTTCCCTGCTGAGTTATACGGCTGGCCCTGGGATTCCCTCATGCTGGGATAATAGGCGTGTGTCACCATGCCCAGATTCCATCAACAGTGGCCTTGAAGTTTCACCCTTATGGAATGATAGAACATGATTCGAGATCAGTATCAGTAAAGGACCTGGAAAAATAATAGTAAAAATGATAGTGTGTAATGCCCCACAATTTATAGAGGTGACATAGGTAAAACAGATTACTTACTGAAGAGGACATGGAATCGCACAAGCAAAACAGGTATCCTCAAGTTGGTGTTTACAGGGAAGATGCTCGGTCCCTTGTCTCACCTGAGGATGGATTATGCATGGGGAGAGAGGCTAGGACTGGGTGGGAGCTGTATCAACGCATTTCTGGGGCTTGTCCTTCTGAAAACTGATTGACTGGTGGGTTGCTTTGAAGCTATATCTGCAGCGCCCCCTTTTTGCCCCCTGATTGACTCTTCCATGGTACATTTGTCAAGGTAGGAGCCCATGCAAGGGCCACGAGCCCCTAAGAAGTACTTGCCACCAAACCACCCATCTAACTTGGAGATCATGAGAGGCGCGAACGCCACAACTCATATTCAATGCTTCACAAATGCTTGTCCAGTTGAATCAAGGAGAGGCTCTTATTCTGTCCCAATGTCGTACTGCCTGGTGGACCAAGTGGAATCTCTGTCCCCATCCCTAGCCAATCTTGTTTGTCTGTAGGGAAAGGATGCCTATAAACCTGAAGCCTGCAAACCAAAAATGGGGGATCTAAGGTGGCCACCAGAGGTGCCAGCAGGGTCCTCTACTTCACTGTGATCGGGTCTGCACATGCTGGCCCTGCATCAGGACAGTGACAGTTGGCCTGATAAGGAGCAGAAAGAGATGGCATCCAAAGTCGTACAAAAGACATTCCACTCTCTCTGCTGCACTAGGCCGCCGCTTCCTCTCATTCCTTTCTTTTCCTCTCTGTCTATAAACCTTGATCCCCAGTGGGTTGAAAAGTTGATTTGTGAATCTGACCTCTCAATTCTACTCTTGGTCAAAAACAAAAGCCTCCTTTGTTGTTCAGTGTTCAACCTTTGGCTGCTTGAGCAGTTCCTCTGAGGAAAACTGGGGTCAGAAATTGGTAACAATATCACCTCGGAACTATGGGAAATGGAACTATATTTTACAACCAATTTGAGGTAGATGTTATCAGAGGATAAGCTGAAAGGAAGTTAAAGGGTGAAGTCCCAGGGAACTGGGGAAGCAGGAAAGAACTGGTGAATGGCAAAAAACCCCAGAATTTCTAGTCTGGAAGTGAGTACACTGGTTTTATAGCACATTGCTTTACAGAGTAAGTAGGCAATCTGTGTCTCACCTATTCACCAGGAGTCTCTGAAACAACCCCTGACCTTAGCATCTTTCCCAGGTCCAATCAGATGCCCTTTCCAGAAAGCCACAGCCAAGACTCCTAGTTTTGCAGACCTAGGGTTTGAACTGCATAGATTAATCCTTTAAATTCTTGTGGAGCAAAAAAGCACCTCCTTAAATAGGTCACCGCAGAAGAGGCACCGCAGAAGCCAAGAAAAAAAAAGCCCCCCCCCCCACAAAAAAAAAAAAAAAAAAAAAAAAAAAAAAAAAAAAAAAAAAAAAAAAGAAAGAAAGAAAAAAAAAAAGGCGCAAAGCCCCCTGAAGGAAAGTAGCACCTAATTGGGAACTTTCAGGCATCTGTCACTCTTCCTGACAATCCAGAAAAAGCACTTTGCAGGTTTTGTGACTGCAGGTGGGCGGGGTGTGACAGCTGAAGTGAACAAACGGGGTTCCGCGCAGTGAGGGTTTGGGGGTGGCGGGGAGGAAGGAACAGCTGGCTTCGAGACTGCTTTTTTGTTGTGTTTTGTTTTTCATCCTAAATGTCAGTTGAAAAATTACGTGAGGTCAACACTGCACCCACCGATTGTCCTTTTAAGACAGGCTCCCTGGCAAAGCGCGGAATGTGCCGGGTGTGAAGTTTGGGAAAGAAACGGCTCACTGAGGCTTCGCGGTACACAAAGCGACCTCGCACCTCGCCGCACCCCGCCGCGGGCCCAGCTCGGCTCTGCGGGGAGCGCCGGCCCGGGCCGCGCCTCCTGCGCTCCGCGGCGGGGGCAGAGCGCCCTCCTCCCCCGCCGCCCGCGTCCTCCGGCCCTCGCTCCTCTCCGCCCTCCCACTTTCCTTTTCCCTCCGTTCCCTCCCTGGCAGGGCGTAATTGAGCCCAAGGCAGGATCGAGTTCCCCCGCCTTCCAGTCCAAAAAAATCCCGCCAAGGGAGCCCCAGAGCCCAGGAAAATCCAAAGTGGAGAGAGGCGAAGAGAGGAGCAGAGCGTGCTCGGCGCCAGGCGAGAAGCAGCCGCCGCCCAGGCAGGAGCCGCCCGCAGCCGCCGCACCTGGACGGGCAGCCGCGGACCCGCCGAACCTCGCCCGCGACAAAGGCAGCCGGCGTGCACGCCCCGGACGCCAAGTAAGGGGCCGCGGCGCGGGGTGGCCGACCTGCGAGGGGTCTCCGGCCCGGTGCACCGCCAGCCCGGTCGCGTTGCGATTTAGTGGCTGGCGGAGGTGGAGGGTGGTGCAAATGAGAGAGAGAGAGGGAGAAACGGAGAAGCGGCCGGGTCCCTGCTGCCAGGCCCGGCTGCTTTTAAATTGGACTCGATTCAGAGGCCAAACCGAGGCGCGTTTTGCGGGACCCAGGTCGGGCGGAGGAGGGTGCCCTGAAACGCGTGGAAGGAAAGGGGCCCAGGTACGGTCGAGCGGCGTGCATGTGCACGGTGCGGTGTGTGCCAGCTACCTGGCCGACAATGTATTGGCTTCGCTCTTTGCACAACCTGGAGTTTTGCTAGGTAGGTGTGTCTGCGGCTGGGCGGAGAGGAGAAGGGAGGAGGAAGGAGCCTGCACACAGGTCGAATTCTGGCTCTTGATTGCCCCGGAGTTTGCCAACTGATGCCGTAGCTGGCATGACCTTACGAGGGACAGACAGGCAGGGGCTCCTTCCTCCATCCCGTCCGCCCCAGCGTTTCTGGAGCAGCTGGAGCTACTTGTCCTGCGGGGCAGTCCAGGAACGCTCGTGGACACATTTCGTTTCAAAGTTTCAAAGACACCACTCGGATCCCTTCTCTCTCTGGAATGCTAATTTTAATAAGCGTCCTCTTCGCAAGCGCTTGAACTTTTCATTTCAGCCACATCAACCTGGGGCCTATGTGTTATTAATTTGCCGAGTACTTAGCTTTCTGAGTTGGTGTTTCTGATAAATGAACAAAATGTTATCCAGAGCAATGCATTCCATTTCTTTCTTCATGCATAAAGTAGAATATTTCCTCTACACACACACACACACACACACACACACACATACACACACTTTTTCTCTGTAAGGTTTACCCTGACTGAACTCCTGGGAGTCTGTGCTGACTGCAGTTTCCTAGATCTAGTGACCGAGCCCTGAAAGAAGAGCAGAGCCAGGCACCTTGAGAGGGTGGCGGGATATGAAACCACAAAGGAATGCTCTCTGGCCTTCTCTGGTCTTAAGGGTTATCAAGGCATTTTGCTTCAGCAGCTGGAGAAAAAATGTGTGTGTGTGTGTGTGTGTGTGTGTGTGTGTGTGTGTGTGTGTGAAAGAAGGGTTTGGGAGGAGATTCCAGAACTGCCTCTGGGGAAGCTTGTGAACTCAGAGCAACGTAAGGAAGCAATTTCCTGATCTCAGGCAAGTGGGGAAGAAGTGAGGCAGCCCAGGCCATTTCAGCCCTTTGATCATCTGGGAATGACTGATTTGTAGGCATAGTAAAAAGTAATGGGTGTGAAATAAAAGAGAAGTCGGCCCGCATAGAAAACAAAGCCCGAGTTTTCCATTTCTGCTGTGACCCTTTTAAAGTAAATGCTATACCTTCAGGACCTAATCATTAAAAAAAGTTATAGCCTCGCTCAATTCTAAGAAAATTAAAGTGAATGTGATCTCTTCTCCCACTCCTTTGGAGACCTGAATTATTCCAGGCTGCAACATTTATAATTTCCCATTTCATTTATCTTGTGCTTGAGAAACTTTTGGGCTTTAATTTCTTTAGTTGTACTTTAAATCTTCCATGGTGAATTTTGTTTTCCTGCTGCTCACAGACTCTTTCCTGGACAATTTTCCCTGCATTTAGTGAACCACCTGTAGAAGAAAGCCCTCCTGAAGCTGTGCCTAACCCCGTGTGGTGCTGGGTTCTGGCCCTTGGCATGAGATTGTCACGGGTGGAGCAATGAGAGAAATGAAGCTACTGTTCACATAGGATTTTTTATGACCTGACTCTTAAATGAGATAGGGTGAAAGTAGTAAAATGTATCTCACAACATATGGCATAATACACTATGTATATTATATAGTGCATAAATTTGTTTTTCTGGGCCTCTTTCTGTGTGATTTAGAATAAGAAACTAATTTACTGAACATTTTATTGATGAACTCATTGAATGTCTCTACGAAATTTATTTGGTTTTCACATGTAGCAATGTGTATTTAGACCTGCATCTTTGTGTGTGTGTGTGTGTGTGTGTGTGTGTGTGTGTGGTTTTCTTACTACTCGTAATTTACCTAGGAAAGTAAATTTGGGGCATGTTGAGCACTGCGTGGTAAGGAATTGAAAGACTGAAGGCTGATGCCAGAAATGCAAATGGAAACTGAAGTTCTGTGAATACTAATGCTTCTTAATGTGACAGTGTGGTAAGAAGGGAGCTGTGATTGACTTCTCTTCCAGAGGTGGTGACCAGACTGGGGCTGGTGAGCAGAGGAGCCTCTCCTACAGTGCACCTTGCCAGGCTGAGGCCCAGTTGAGCCTGGGGCTTCCAGGCTGAGAGCCCTCCAGCCTACCTTTGTTCCCTGCAGAGCTCAGCTTGTTGAGTTCAGTTTCTCTGTAAGGGTGGGAAGTGCTGTCTCCTGCAACTACTGCTGTAGTCATTTAATTGAAAAACTTTAGTCTTCTTTTAGCATAAGGCCATAACTTTGCTCCGAGAGGAGGGGTTAAGTGATATTCAGATACAAATCTTCTTCAGGAGCCAGGCCTGCTTTGTTTCTGTTGGCTTGAGTAGACTTTGGGTCAGGGACTCCTGTTGGGAAGCCATTTTCTAATGGTCATGTTTATTGCTAATTTCAATTTTTACTCATTGGACTATTTTCCCATCCACTTCAAGCTGGTCTCATATAGGGCATAGTTTTCCTACTGTCATTACAATCCAGAGTATAAAGTATGACCAAATTTTGAAGAGAACTCTACTGCTCAATTGAGTATCTATGATGAAGTGCATTCCAAGGGAATTAAAGTTATGTTCCTGTTATAGCTTTGATTATGTAAATCACTGTAACCATAAAACCCTGTGACTTAAGAGTAGACAATAAATGCAGTCAATAGTTCATTCTTGAGATGTTTCAAGACATACATTTTAATTTCTTCTATTGTTATTTGATTTGGGGAAACATTGCCTTACAGTAGGTTTAGACCAAGTCATGTTGTAAATATGAAAGGAAGCTCATGATAGTGAGGTTCCTGGGAGCATGACCACCATATATTAATCGTGAAAGAAATGACTCGGAGGAGTAAATGAGCGAGCTCTCAGTTCTAAGAATTGCTTTTAGTAAAAATGAAATGTCATTGAAAAACACATAGCCTGGTGTCCCCAAGCTTTTGTTTCCATCTCTCTCAATTTCTACCCTTACTTGCTTCTTCTTTCTCTCATTTCGCCTTTATTAAGCATCTGGCAATTATTTCTCACTTAACTTGTGTCAAAAGTCTTCCCTAAGCCTTTCCTGAGGTTTGTGATGGCATGTATCACTTATTGTACATCTGAGTCAGGAATGTCTGTCCCTATCTGTGGTTGAAAGTTACTGGCTAACATTTTTATTTTTTTAAATTTTAAAAATTTTTAATTTTTCTGTTTTTTAAATTTAATTTTACTTGTTTATCTTTTAGGGAAGGGTCAACAGGGTGTTCAGGGTCTCACTACTACATCAGACTTATAGTGATCCAACTGTTTACAGCCTCCCAAGAACTGGAATTATAGGTGCATGCCACCATGCCCAGTGTCAATTGCCTTCTCAGCGCCCTTGGGGTAGGGCTGGCACAGCAGTCCTGGAGATCAAATCTGACCACGGTGCCTGCTTGTAGGTGCTTTAACCTGCTAAGCTATTTGGCTGGCCCAAGTCTTTTTTTATTTTTTGATACTGGGGATCAAACTCAGGACCTTGCGTTTTTTTTTTTTTTTAACCTGGCTCACTCAATTCTGTTTTAACATCAGAGCACTTTCTTATTCCATAATCAACCAGCACTTTTTTCTTTTTGATTCAAATTCTGATGAGGTAAACTCACATGTTCATCATGGCAAACAAAGCTGAGTTCATCCCCCTCTCAGCTTCCCAGCCTCAGATGAGGAGCATAGCAGGTTGCTTGCCTCCATCACACCTGTCTAGGTCCTAAGTAGAAACTGTAGTGTTTCTTGCTGACAAATCAGCTGACTTAACAGCAAACCTTTAGTCTGTCTTTGTTGATTGCCTGATACTGTGCTGGACAATTTACCATAGTCAAAAAATGTTTTTCTCTAGAAACTCACAGTTTTATAACATCAAGCAGGTAAATTGGTGTCATCTTGTAAAATCTTTCATTAGAGATTAATGGGAGAGATATCTTGGTTGCAATCAACTAATTCTTTCACCTATCTGAGGAAAAAGAAGAGAAAGCAAAGCAAAGCCAATCTTTAAAAGTCATGAATAAGAGAACTACATGTTTGAGTCCAGCCTGGACAAATGATTGAGACTCTGTCTCAAAAATTTAAAAATAAGACTGGGCTAGGGATATAGCTCAGTATGAAGGTGAGTGTTTCATTCCAAGTACTGGACAAAAAAATGTCACAGGTCATTTCACCAAAGTAATGACTCTTATGCATCTCTTCTTTTGTATACCACACAGCAGTGTTGTCGGCTGGCCCTGCCTTTTCATAATTTTCTACCCCTGCACCTACTTTGACACATAATTATCTTATTTTGTTGCTAATTTTATTGGATACTCCTAAATCTTTATTCCTCGATGTCCAAATGTGGACATTTTAAAAGTCCCACTCAGTACCTTATTTCTTCAACCCCAACTTTCTCTAGTTTCACTAGGGAATTCCTCAAATACCTCCTTTCTTTTCACTGAGCTCTCAACTCACATTTGAACATTTTTGGTTTTTCAATTTTGAATGAATATTGGAGGGAACCATTTGAATCACATCCTTTTTGTTGGAAGAGACTGAAGCAAAAACTTTTTATAATTTTATTTTGATGCTTCAAAGACTTCCCTAGATTTTCTTACTGGTAGGAGATAGAATGATAAATAAATATGCCTTAAAGTAGCCAATGATCTACTTAGTGTATCCGTAAGAAG
>PVKN010006624.1:0-27891 GCA_004027915.1 Capromys pilorides
ATGCTGGTGTTTTATCTGCATCTATAGGCCAGATGTCCACTGATTTTACAAGGCTCAACATCTTTTCTCTGAGGGTGATCTTTGTTCCTTCTTAAGTAACTGGCCCCTTTCCTAGACCATCTTGTCAACATCCATTATCAGGTAGAGTTTCAGGACTACTATCTGGCCCAGTCAGTCACTCATGAAGTCCAGGACAAAGACTGTACCCTTCTAGGGGTAAAACCTCTGTCTTCCTCACAAGAGCCTTCCAAGTGGTAGCATGTGGAGATCTTCCCCGAGCAGGCTCTTGGTGTTGATTTCTCCCTCTAGTTGACTTTTGTGGGCATACTAATAACGTGTATTAGCTTACCAGTTTTTGAGGTCAGAAGCTCAACTGTTGCTATGTTCCAAGACTTAGACCCATATCTTAGAAAAAACTGAAGTATGTCCCTAAAGACCAGTGTGTTTATATTAGGAAAACCCTTATGCCAGACCCTGGTCTTCCATCCCAACATGTCTGTGAGAGGTGTCACGATCAAGAATTCCCCACTGATTCTTAAGCCCAGCATGAGCCGTTCATAGCACTTGGTTGTTATTAGCAGCTTGTGCTGTCCCTTCCCCTTTGTGAGCCTGAGGTCCCCTTCTTTATCATCAGGTGTCTCTAGGCAGGGCATCCTTCTATATGAGATCTCAGTTGCCTTCTTTGTGGTAGTGAGGGCCAGTGGTAGTTGTAGCTTTTTCACCTGTCTGTGACCTCTCACTCTATTCTTTGGGTAAGGTTACTCTGTGAGCCCTAGGGCCTGCAATTCTTAAGTTGGGGAGAGGTTACTTTCTGTGTGGGTGCACTCCCTGTAGGAGGGTTCAGCCATGAGCTTCAGGAGGCTAGAGGGATGAGTATGTAGTGCCCACCCAAGTCCTCAATCTACTGTAGCAGAAGAGAAAATCCTGTGGAGGGAGATGAGGCGATCCTATGAGAACAGTGAACACTAAGCCAGGCTGGGCCTGGCAGCTATTAGAGACACAGGCATTAGTGAATCACATTGGCAAGATGTCAGGCTGCTAGAATGGAGACCAGGCAGGCAGTTTGGTGGTGGTGTGCAGGGAAAGAAGGATAAGGTGCATAGTGCTGAGAGGAGAAGGTGAGAAAGGGCTGGATGGAGATGAATTTCCAGGGAGTTGGATCCTATGGAACTCTTGAGTAGTGCTGAGTTTGAGAATCCATGATGGGTAGGTTTGGCCTTGAGTGGGAAAAAGCTCAGCTGGAGAGATGAAGTGGAGTGCTGAGGCCAGGCTTTCAAAGTTTTATACCTGGGGGTAAAAAGAGCTGGTCAGGGAGGAATGTTGGAAGTGCCCATGTGGTAGCTTGCAATGGAGAGGAAGTCAGGTCTGAGCTGTACTTCATGGCAGGTTCAGCCAACATGTGAACTCAAGTGTTGTGGCCATTGTCACCACTTGCCCATCCCAAGACTGTCTTCAAAATTTTATCTTCCACCTACTGTTTTATATGTGTGAGCAGCCTGGTGGCTTACATTAGAGTGCTGAAATATACCTTCTCTTGACACAAAAGCAGTGACAGCCACTGGCCCTGTGTTGTGCTCCCATGTAGGAGACTCCCAGGCAGAGCCACTGGGTGACACACAGATAGTTTCCCTGTTGTGAATAGGCTTCCTGGCCCACCCTGCCATTCACACCCCCACATACCCCATTTTCTACCCTGTCTGCCATCACCTCAGTTTTTACTCAGTTATTATCTATCTGGCAGGCATCTCTGGGTTTTGACTAGGATATCCACACACACATAACCTTGCGATGTGCTCATGTGTGTAGGCTATAGGACACTGGCCCGGGTTCATACTGCTCCAGTTGGGTCTCACCCATTTCAAGGAGGGTTTTGTCCTTCCACTTGGAATGAGCATGCCCTAAATAGATGTATGTGCCATTCTCTTTTGGTTCGTTAGAGAGGCGCAGTAAGCATATGCTGACCCTGTGGAAGGAAATGCCAGTTTATCATTACTTTGCTAGTGTGTACAGTGTTGTGAATAAAGCACCCAGTTCTTGGCAGACTTCTCAGCCTCAACTTTTATCTCCGTGGCACTTTATCCATGCAAGTATCTCCACTGGAGATGGGCAGTAGCAAGCACCCTTAGATCTGATTTCTTATAACATCCCTGTGTCTTTTGTATAGACAAAGGAAGGAGAGTTCACCCTCTCAGCCATGACGTCCGGAATCCGTCGGAACTGGATTCAGACCATCATGAAGCATGTACACCCAGCCACTACCCCAGATGTGACCAGGTGAGACAATGAGGGATGCCTGAGGAATCCCTTCCTGCCTCCAGTGGGATGCTTGCATTCCCACAAGGGAGCTCTGGTTGAGACCTGAGACCAAGCTTAGTTGCATCCTAACACAGCTTCTTCCCAGTCTACTGTCCTGAGTGCCGGTTCCCTGTGCTATCACCTGCTAGTTTGTAGTTTTTCTCTCTCACATCAGCCTTCCTCTGCTGAGCTGGCTGGGTTAGTTCTGCAAGTCACCTCTGCCTGTGTACCAAGCATCGAGCTTGGCAGAGTGCCTTTCTTCTCTGCCAGAGATGCTTAGCCACCTAGGCATTGTCCTCGGGCTCTGCAACTGTACTTTAGGACATCTGTGCTATGGCTAGATAAAGGCAGATAAGGGTGCTATAACCATGGACCACCATAGCTTTGCTGTCCCTCGGTTTCCTTTTGCCTCACTCCTGCATCTGTTTGATTTCTGTGCAACCAGGAAAAGCTTCTGTCTGAGATTTGCAGTGCTGAAGCCCTAGCTGGAAAAATGTGTTCTCTCCTGTGTTAGCATTCTGTGGTTTGTATCCCTTGGGACCTGCTGCATGTCTTCCTCCTACCCAGAAGGCTAGCAACCTGCCAGTTTTCATTTTCGCTACACTGCGTGGGCTGGCTTTGTGATGGCCAAGCTCCACTGTGCTCACCTCAAGGCCTCAGCCTCTGTGTGTTCTCAGCTCCTCCGGTGCCTTTCTCAGTCTGGGCAATTCACATTGCTGACCTCGGAGGTTAAGTTGCTTGGAGGCTGTGAGGTGGCAGCATAAGCTAGCCTGGGGCAGCCTTAGCTATGTCTGTTGTTTGTCAAAACCTACACCTTCTTACAGAACACTGACACTCTACCCCTCTGAATAAGAAGCAAAAGAAAGTTGAGTTCACTTCCTTTTTCTCAGCCTCCTTTCTTATCATGTGTTCTCTCCTTCATTCACTAGCATATAGTATCCATTTTTTCCTGTGTCTCAAAGCAAGGTTGTGGCCAGAATGAAAGACCCTTTACCTCTGTGACTCCCCAGTTTGGAGCACAGCCCATAGCTTAAGGACGCCAGGCTCTCTATCTCCCATAGGAGGCCCAACAGCAAAGTAAGAAAGACACTCAGCTACCCACCCATGCTGTAGCAGCAAAGTCATAGTGCTACTTACTAGCAGTCAGTAGATATGTAAGAATTGGTGTCCTGATTTCCTTTCCTATCCATTGCATCCCTACCTGGCCTGACTGCATGCTCAGACAAAGTGTCCTATGTTGAGATGTCCAGACACAATCAGTAGGAGTGTATGGTTCACATCTCATACTTGCATGTGGCTTAGGAAGGGTGACCTTCTACGTACTCACCCATGCCACTTTCTGTGTAGAGGGCTCGGGGGACAAGCACAGAGACCAGATACTGTGTTATTATGCCAAGCTGGGTCTGGCCATTGTCTTCTTCACCAGAGTGTACTTCACAGTTTAGTGTATCTTAATACTAGTAGAGTGTCCAAACCCCATTTGTTTGTAGTATGTTCTTCTATAGGCTCCCAAGAACAAAGGAAAATTTTAATTGTTTTGATGCTTCAAAGCCAAGCCCCAAGGAGTCAGTATAAGAGATAGTGGTATCATAGCTTCTGGTCTTATTCTGCTTTTCAGTTTTTATCTTGCAAACTGTGGTAGCAAAGACCTAGGGCACTGCTGGCCCTGGAAGCTGGAGAAACTTCCTCTGAAAGCATTCCTGTCACCCTACCTACTCTTGTGTACCATTCTGATACCCCCACATGCTGTTCCAA
Organism: Capromys pilorides; assembly: GCA_004027915.1. Taxonomy (NCBI): domain Eukaryota; kingdom Metazoa; phylum Chordata; class Mammalia; order Rodentia; family Capromyidae; genus Capromys; species Capromys pilorides. Next base: position 4,051 of record PVKN010006624.1, read on the forward strand.
AGCTAGCTAACTATATTAATATGCTGGAAGATCCACTCAGTGTTGTTTTTATTCACATGTTTGAGTGATCTCAGATTGAACTCTTGCCAGTTTTGCTATTTGAAAAATCTTGGGTTCTTGTGCTTCATTGCTAGCACAGATGATTTCCCTGGGAGTGACAGGGGCTTCTTCTTTTTACTTGGTGTCCTTTTTCCAGCTCCTTTCTCTTTGTCCATAACATAAACTCAGGTGCTCCCTGGCAATTCCCTTTGGGCTCTTGTACCCCAAAACACTTTTCTAACTCTTTGAGATTTGGTTGAGCAAGGCCAGGGCCTAGGGTTGCCCTGCAGTCACTGGGTCTCTTCTGCTGTGCCTTGGAATCTTTCAGAGAGCCCATTTCCAGCCTCTGGCCAAGTTGCCATTGGTGGTGCCCTCTGCCCTCCACTCTCCTCCCTTTGAGTGAGTGTTCTACCCAGGAACATAACCACTGGGACACACTAGAGAAGATAGGGACTTCTCAGGCTTAACAGCTTCATCCCTGCCACTGCTGAACAGGCCACAGTACCAGTCACAACCTGCACAGCCTATATTGTGGAGCACCTTCCTTCTCAGTGTGGCAGGTTACAACACTGCTTTTTCCTCCAGGAGCCCTGGGCCTCCATCCCTTCCCTGACAGGTACTCTCAGCTCTCCACTCTGACTTACCTGTCATGCCAGCAGCCAGAGCAGACTTTTAAAACAGCTGAGGCCAAGTGTGGTGATACACATCTGTAGTTCTAGCATTCAGAGGTCAAAGCAGGATTACAGCAAGTTCAAGGCCAGTTTGGGCTATGTAGTGAGTTCAAGGCAAGCCTGAACTATATAGCATGACCGTATCTCTTAATTAATTAACTAATTAATTAAAATAAAAATAGGTGAGTGAGTGTGTCACCTATTTATTGAAACTTCTGAGCCCTTCTAGGGAAATGACTGGTTCTTGTTCCTTCTGTCACTACCCAGTACAGGTTGCCTTACCAAGTGTTTCTACAGTGGCTGGGCCCCTCTTGCCTTCTCTGTCAGCCTAGTGATGGGACCATAGGACACTTGTCCCATTGCGTACTCCCAGTTAAGTAACATATGCTGGAAACCTTGGGAGAATTGAGCCTCTCAACCCTATTCCCAGCCCCAAACCAGCCTTAAGTCCACCAGAGAATGGACAGTTATAGATATATTCCTTCCCTGCCACTCAGGAAGCTACACAGGGTTAGAAAGATGTGGATCAGGCATAGCTAGGCTCACAGCTTACCTTTGCTGGCCCTGTGTTTGTTCCACAGTTCATTGCCTGAGGAAAAGAACAAGAGCAGCCCAACTTTTGAAACCTACACAAGGCCAAGTGAAAAGACAGAGCCAGAGCCAGGCGAGCCAGATCCAGAGCAGAAGAGAAGTCGTGCTCGGGAGCGAAGGCGGGAGGGTCGCTCTAAGACATTTGACTGGGCTGAGTTCCGCCCCATCCAGCAGGCCTTAGTTCAGGAGAGGGCCAACACTATCGGGACCCCTGATGCTCGTGAACCTGAGCACCCTGAGGTGGAGTCAGGTGACCTAGAGCGGGAGCGTGCACGGAGGCGGGAGGAACGCCGCAAGCGCTTTGGGATACTAGATGCTGTGGATGGACCAAGCATCGAGGATGTAGCCCTGCGCATGGAGGTGGACCGGAGCCCAGGACTGCCAATTGCTGACCTTAAGACGCAAAATGTCCATGTGGAGATTGAGCAGCGGTGGCATCAAGTGGAGACCACCCCTCTCCGAGAGGAAAAGCAGGTGCCCATTGCCCCCTTGCACCTGTCCTCTGAGGATAAAAGTGACCGGCTCTCTACACATGAACTGACCTCTCTGCTGGAAAAGGAGGTAATGCCAGGGCAGATTCCTCTGCATCAGCCAGTCCTGAGCACTGTGCTAGCTGTGGCCTGTAAGCTCAGCTACATAGTCTTCCCCTCTGGAGAAGGATTTTTTTTTTTTGGCTGGCTCAGGCTGCCTTAAGGGAGGGTCTGGTGTGACATGTGGAGCTGGGGATCGAATCACGGTCCCCTGCTCCTGACTGAGTGCCTAAGCAAGTGCTTTAACTGAGCTAACTGGCGAGTGCACACTACCCACCACCGCCACCACCACCATTCTTTACAGTCAAGGTGAATGATGAGATAGAACAGAGTGCCAGGTCATGACAGAGTGGGGATACTAAGCCTTTTTAGGATGGAGGAGCAATTCATGATCAGTGGCCAGGCACTAAGCTAGAGAGTTTTATAAGGCCCAGATAGTGGGCCTTGTTCTATCTGCTACAGGGCATGAGCTAGATTTTTAGTGGAGAGATGTGGGTAGAGTTAGGTTTCTATTTGTATGAGGCTGCTTGTGGGACACAAGCCAAAGCTAGAGCCAGAGGTGAACTCTGGTCCTTTAGCAATGGCCTGGGGACAGTTTCTCAGACCTGGTGGGGTAAGGAACAACATTGACAAACAAATGTTGGGTGGCAGGTGTTTAAGATATGAAATGACTGTGGTGAACTGCTACAGGGCAGGCAGTTGGAAGGAGGCTGGATAAGAGCTGGAGCCTGGAGACAAGTTGGGTAGTCAGCCCTGCATTCATAGTATGGGGGTTCTCATGAAATTGTGCCCCAACAATTCTTTTTTTTTTGGCAGGACTGGGGTTCAAACTCACAACCATGCACTTGGCAGGCAGTCACTTGTGCCACAGAGCTATCTCCCCAGCCCCTGTGCCCCAACAATTCTTATTGCCAGCTTGACATTATAAGTGGAAAATTCCGCACTGTGAAATTTTGTTTAATGAACAAAATTATCAAAAATACTGTAGAGGAGGTTGGAGATCCAATTCTGTGATAGTGTCTGGATAGAATGCACAAAGCCCCGGATTCTGCCCCAGTACTGCAGAACATGCATGTGTACACACACATGCACGCGCACACAAACATACATACCGGATCTGTTTCCATGCAGGTAACCCAAACTTGTAAAATATCTGAAATCCAAAACACTCTGGCGTCAGGCATTTGGATAAGGAGGTACTTAGCCTATGTGTGGTCTGTTTTTGTGAAATACCTTGTCAGCTTTGAATTATATTTATGAGTCTGATAGTTATCACTAGTATCAACACTTTGACTTTTCCAATACTATTAATAAAATAATAAAAATGATTAAATAAAACAATTCAGATTTACATGTTTCTAAGCTATCAGAATGTGCCCAATAGCCACACTTGAAATCATCAATTTGTATTTTGGACATCAATCGCTTAGAGCAATTTTCAGTGTTTTATAGTGTGGATCTCTCTGCTGCTCACAGCACACCCTGGCAGTGCCCTCACTAAGCTGCATCTCTGCCCCCTGACCACCAGTTTCTGAGGAACAGGGGAAGGCAGACCTGTACATAGCTGAATATCAGGCAGGAACTAGGGAAAGTGTGGCAAAGAGGCAGTTGGATGAGTAAGTGAACCTTAAAGCTGTTGAAAGCAAGACGAGTGTTAAACAACTTAGATTTCCACATCTTATCTGAAGGGACTACAGGAACCCTTTTTGTAGACAAAGCTCTTTGTGGAATCCAAATTCACCATGCATACCTGGTCAAATAGTTTCACTTGAAGTCACAGCAGGGCCTATGTTGAGGCCTGCTTTGGAACCCCACCCACCTACTGTCCACAGTAGTCCATATAGAGATTAGTGCGATGATGTAGAGAGCCCCCATCAGACCCCCACAGGCTGATCTTTCTTCTGCAAAGGACTTGACTTGTAGATTCTCCTCACAGTGGAACCATGAGCAGTTTTAAAGTTGTGTGCGTGCCCAGAACTACTTTAAGGGGAAGGACCAGACTATCTGTCAGCTCCTAGAGAAAAACAAGTATACCAGTGTCCTTTACAGCTTGAGTTGGAACCTTTAGTTTCTATGCTGCAGTTATAGGCCATCTCTGCACATCTGAAATGTGGAGATCCAAAAGTTCTGCTCCAGAAGAGGCATCAGGTGTGCTACAGTCAGGAATACCCATACTATGCAGCTGCTTCTCTCTGTTGTCATGTTACTTAAGAACATGTCTTTTTATCAACAGCTGGAACAGAGCCAAAAGGAGGCCTCAGACCTTCTAGAGCAGAACCGGCTCTTGCAGGACCAGCTGAGGGTGGCACTGGGCCGTGAGCAGAGCGCCCGGGAGGGCTATGTTCTACAGGTAGGATGGGACAGCTGCCAAGGCCTGTAAAGCCCTTTAGGCTTCAGTGGGAAGGGTGCAGGCATGGTCCGCAGGCTAGGAATGTGCAAACCGGGCAGAGCCTAGCCTCAGTTCCTCTGCCCCAAGGACACAGGCATTTAGTATGCTGGAGACTCTGTGTTTATTTTTTTCCTCTGCTCTAATGTTTTGAGGAATGTGCCTGAAATACATACATCTAAGGCTTTTTGGAGTATTTTCTGTAATGAAATTGTTACCGTTCCTATAGGCCTCAACATAGCCAATTATGTTTCTTGGGGACATCAACCATCTGCATGTTATTTTTCATTGTACTTATAATAGCAGGATTAGGCCTATTGTATAAACTGGAGGAGTTGAATCACATAGTGACCCAGATGTCTGTTCATAGCAGCAGGTTAGTGGCTAGAACTAGATCCTGCCTGATCCTATGTCTCATCCACACCTGCAGATGGAACTACCTGTTACTAATGGCTTAGGAGCCTCCACTTCTTTCTTTTTTCCCAGGCTAAAGGTTCAGGAGGATGTGGCCATCTAGCCCACAGCCAGACAGACTTGGAGGGGAGATGAGTAGAATGCAGCCCAGAACCTGAGCTGACAGCCCCAGCCCAGAATCCCTCTACCAGAAGTCCTGGCCGCACCATAGTCCTGGCCACAAACAGATCTCTAGTATGTAGCAACCCTGTATGGGTATGTCACAAGGCAGGAGGTGGCCATGAACAAGTGAAGGCAAGTGGTACATGTCACTGGCCTGCAGCAGTCCAGGTTCCATGCTAGCCCCAGTATACAGCACAGACATTTCTTGCCCCAGTGATGTTACTTAACCACGTTGGCAGAATTGAGCATGAAGTGCTAAGGATACAGTGGAACAGGGTGCCAGAATCTGGAACCTAAGCTCTGCCAAAGCTGATAATGGGACAGTGGCATAGTAGTCCTGGGTTTAACCCTGCCACTGACCTTAACCCCGCATTGATAAGCCCTTGCCTGTGTACACTTAGACCTATTGATCCTCAAGAGCTCTTTGGTGTGCAGATGCCCAGTCTCTGTAATGAGTTTACTGTCAGCATTTCTAGACCAAGCTTGTGTACCAAGCTTTCCTGGGCAGCAGGTGGCCTGGGGGTTCTCAGACTAGAGCCTGTTGCCTGCCTTCTTCCCCACTGTCTCCTCTGCTTCATACACCCTTGACCTTTTCTCTTTCCCCACGTGCCTGCATCTTTTTCCCCAACCCCTTCCAGCAAACATTTGTCATGCTCAGTTCAGACCCTTGGGCCAGGGAACCATCTTTAAAGGGTATCCATTTCCTTTACATCTCACTCTAGGAGCCTTTAGATTATCTGTGCAGGCCCTTCTGATTTGAAAGTATCTTTTTTAGGTGTCCTTTGAACCCATTATACAAGAACTGACCTTATGTCAAACAGTAAAGACATTGCCTATGGCTTTGCACATTGCTAACTTGGGAGCCTGCCTGTGTGTTTAATGTGGACCATTGATACAGCTTGCACCAAAGGCCTGTTGGTCAGATCAACCAGGCTGCTCTTTGTAACTTTCTGCTGAGTCTAATAAACCTGATCTCTAGAAGTTAGAAGGGGCAGTGCCTGGGGGTTGAGGGCCACAAAGTTGACCACAGGAGCACTGCACTAATTGCTGGGAGGAGCTTGCATGGTTTAAACATTGAGCTTGGATTAAACTGGAACTTTAACTGAGTGTCACATCTGTGGCTTCCCCACCAATAGACAGAGGGGGAACTGGGCAAGCCAGAACATGGGGCTCTCATTTGTGTTCATTCATGCTGTTTCTTCTGCATTATATTAGCTCTATTCTGCATGCCTTTCAATTTGGGAAATTTTCTTTCATTTGTGTTTTGTTTTTTGCATGCCTCATTTCACAAAGATTTGTGTTAATTATCATATTTCACTCCATGGTTTGCGTTCTCCCTTGTTTTGTCTTCTTACAGGTAGAGATTAGTTCTTCCTGTTACTATGGAGGCCTGGCTACACTTTCCAAAGGAAAATGTTGTAGATGTTACCTCACTGAGATCTCCTGATCTACCTTCCTTCCTTCTCTCCCTCTTTCGGAAGGAAGTGGCATCACTTACCTGCACCTTGCGTCCTGCACTTATTTAGGCTCTGTGGACTAGAACCATTTACTTTTTGTTTTGCAAAACAATTGGATGTAGTTACTGTGCTCCCCTATCCTGCTTCCCAGCATCCTCTTGTCCTTCAGTCTGTTTTGCTTCTCAGTGTATTTCATTATTCAGTTTTGTTTGGTTTATTTCTCTTAGAAACTGTTCAACTAGAACTGTTTTGAATGTTGTTATCCATGTTTTCTGTTTACCTACAAGCAGCTACTTATTTACCAAAAAAACAAATTAAGATTATTTGTTGGATTTTTTTTTTTTTAAATGGGAAAAAAATGTACAAAAGATAAAAGCCAAAGTCACCATGGAGCTTTTCTTTGATTAATCCTGGCCAGAGGTGTGACACTCAGAACGGGGAGGCCCGAGTGTTACTAACCAGTATTTAATCAATTTTTTTAAGACTGAAGTGGCCTCCTCCCCATCGGGTGCCTGGCAGAGGCTCCATAAAGTCAACCAAGACCTCCAAAGTGAGCTGGAAGCCCAGTGCCAGCGGCAGGAACTGGTCACACAGCAGATTCAGACACTGAAACGTAGCTATGGGGAGGCCAAGGATGCAATCCGGCACCATGAGGCCGAGATCCGGAGCCTTCAGGCTAGGCTCAGCAATGCTGCTGCTGAGCTGGCCATCAAGGAGCAGGCACTGGCCAAGCTCAAGGGTGAGCTGAAGCTGGAGCAGGACAGGGTTCGTGAACAGTTGGAGGAGCGGCAGCACAGCGAGGCAGCACTCAGTGGTCAGCTGAGGGCCAGTGAACAGAAGCTTAAGAGTGCTGAGGCCCTCCTGCTGGAGAAGACACAGGAGCTTCGGGACCTGGAGACACAGCAGGCACTACAGCGAGACCGTCAGAAGGAGGTGCAGAGGCTTCAGGAGCGCATCACTGACCTCAGCCAGCAGCTGGGTGCCAGTGAGCAGGCCCAGCAGCTGATGGAGGAGAAACTGCAGAGGAATTATGCATTGCTGCTGGAGAGCTGTGAACAGGAGAAGCAGGCACTGCTGCAAAACCTGAAAGAAGTAGAGGACAAGGCCATTGCCTATGAGGACCAGCTACAGGGCCACGCACAGCAAGTGGAGGCCCTCCAGAAGGAGAAGCTGAGTGCCAAGTGTGAGGGCAGTGAGCAAGTACACCAGCTGGAGGAGCAGCTGGAGGCCCGGGAGGCCAGTATCCGCCAGCTTGCAGAACATGTGCAGAGCCTCCATGATGAGCGAGACCTCATCAGACAGCGGTTCCAAGAACTCATGGAACGCGTGGCTGCTTCTGATGGGGACGTGGCTGAGCTTCAGGAGAAGCTGAGGGGAAGAGAGGCTGACTACCAGAGTCTAGAGCACTCACATCACAGGGTCTCTGACCAACTGCAGAGCATGCGCACTCTTCTGAGAGAAAAAGAAGAAGAACTGAAGCATATCAAGGAAGTACATGAGAGAGTTCTGGAAAAGAAAGATAAAGACCTCAATGAGGCTTTGGTTAAAATGGTTGCATTGGGGAGCAGCTTAGAGGAAACAGAAATTAAGTTGCAGGCAAAGGAAGAGATTTTAAGGAAATTTGCAAGTGAGTTTGCAAAAGATACGGAAGAATCACAGAGTACCCTGGAGGAAAGTGAGGAACAGGGTGTTTCACTGTTGAACCAGCAGCTACCAGCAACTGGAACAACTCCAGGCTTACCACAAACACAACTAGGGGATGAGGATATGGGAACTAATCTAGGGGAAGAATGTGGTGATAGCAGTCCCCCTAGAGAAGAAGGCACAGTGCCTCCAAAGACCATGGAAGTGACAGACAGGGAGGGATATCTGCTGAGCACAGCCAAGCCTGACCAAGGAGTACCTGGTATTAAAAGACAAAGAATCCGATTCTCTACCATCCAGTGCCAGAGATATATCCACCCTGAGGGATCTGAGAAGACCTGGACCAGCAGCACATCCTCAGACACCAGCCAGGACCAGTCACCCTCAGAGGAGAGCATGTCCCCTAGCACACTGCCCATAGCTGGAGACTCAGAGACATACCTCTCCATCATCCATTCCTTGGAGACCAAGCTCTATGTCACAGAGGAGAAACTCAAGGATGTGACCCTGAGGTTAGAGAGCCAGCAGGGCCAGAGCAGAGAGGCTTTGCTCGCATTACACCACCAGTGGGCTGGCACTGAGGCACAGCTACGAGAGCAACTCCGCACCAGCCTGCTGCAGGCTGGTGCACTGGCCTCCCAGCTGGAACAGGAGAGACAGGAAAGGGCCACAAGCATCGGGAACCATGTAGGGGAGCTAGGAGGCTTTCAGGCAAAAAATAGCCAGGCCCTGATATGCTTAGAAAACTGTCGAGAACAACTAAGGTCTCTGCCATGGGCTAATCAGGAGGACAAGCAAGATGCACCTGCGGCCTCCCTGGCCAGTGTAGAGAGTGCACTCATGACCGCTATCCAGGCCCTGCAGGCTTGGCCAGCCCCTGCAGACAACACAGCCCCGGCAGGGCAAGTGGAAGAACACTGCATGGAAAACAGGGTGGCAGCACCTGCACAGCAGCCCTTCCAGCCTGTGCTAAGTGAGGAGGAGCAAGTGAAGTTGCTTTCTGATCAGATAGCCCTGGAGGCCTCTCTGATCAACCAAATAGCAGACTCTCTTAAGAACACAACCTCTGATGTCTCTCGTGTTCTGCATGAGATTGCTCAGTCAGGAGAATCGCTGCTAGAGGGAGAATGTGCCTCTGTTTCTTCCAGAGCTTCAGCAGAGGCCTGGGCCAGAAAGGTGCTTGTGGACAGTGAGTTCTGGAGCCAAGTCGAGTCCCTAAGCAAGCACCTGGAGATGCTTGGAGGAGAGACAGCCAGCACATCAGAAGGTAGACAGCAGTGTGTTCCCCAAGGCCTAGCCGACACCACGTGGGTCCGGGCAGAGCTCAGCTTTGCTACACAGTCAGTAAGGGAGTCACTGCATCGTAGGCTACAGACTGTCCAAGAGACCCTGCAGGGAACTCAGGCAGCCCTACAGCAGCACAAATGCGCATTGGAAGAAATCCTGGGGGCCTACCAAACCCCAGACTTTGAAAGAGTGATACAGCAAGTTTCAGAAGCCCTCAGGGGCCTAGCAGGTGGTGAGGATGATGTCCACTTACCCTCAAACATGAGTCCGCTGGAAAAAGTGCTGACTTCCAGCACAACAGGTGACTCCCAGGAGTCCTTACATGTCTCTTACCAGAGCCCCAGGACCCTTGTGGCTATTCAAGAAGAGCTTGCCCAACAGCTGAGAGAAAAGGCCAGCATCTTAGAGGAGATCTCTGCTGCCTTGCCAGCTCTGCCACCTGCAGAGTCATTGAGGGATTGTCAAAAGCTTCTACAGAAGTCCCAAAATCTCTCATATAATACTTGTTTGGGAGGCCTTGGTCAGTATTCTTCATTATTGGTTCAAGATGCAATTATTCAGGCTCAGGTATGCTATGCAGCCTGTAGAATTCGATTGGAATATGAAAAAGAACTCCAGTTTTATAAGGAGTCTTGGCAGGTCAAGGGGACTTCCTGCCAGCAGCAAGCAAGAGCAATTGGAGTACTGCAGGAAGAGTATGAAGAACTGCTCCATAAGCAGAAGAGTGAGTACCTGGAAGTGATCGCCCTCATTGAAAGGGAAAATGCTGAACTCAAGACTAAGATGAGCCAGTTAGACCATCAGCAGAGGCGTCTGGAAGAAGTAGAAAGCAAGCACAGTGAGAGCATGTTTGCTTTACAGGGCAGGTATGAAGAAGAGATCAGATGCGTGGTGGAGCAGCTGAACCGCACTGAGAACACACTGCAGGCTGAGCGCAGCCAAGTCCTGAGCCAGCTGGATGCCTCAGTCAGAGACAAGCAGGACATGGAGCGACAGCACGTGCAGCAGATGCAGACACTGGAGGACAGGTTCCAACTTAAGATCAAAGAGTTGCAGGTCATCCATGAAGAAGAGCTGAGGGCCCTGCAGGAGCACTACTCACAGAGCCTTCAGCACCTGCAGGAGACCCTCAGCCTATGCCAGCAGCAGCAGCCTGAAGCTCTGTCTACCACCCCTTTCCACTGGGAATCTGAGCCCAGAGCCACACCACATCAGGCTGCCCCTGGGGAAGCCGACTCCATGACAGGACTTCGGGAGCGCATCCAGGAGCTGGAAGCCCAGATGGACATCATGCGGGAGGAACTAGGCCACAAGGACCTGGAGGGTGACTCTACCACACTTCAGGAGAAGTACCAGCGAGACTTTGAGAACCTCAAGGTCCTCAGCACCACTTTCTTTATAAAAGTGATTCTCCATAATGGGGGGGTTGGGAGGGCGGAGGCTATGGCAACACCTGAGGCTCTTAGTGTACCTGAGACCTGGTTCTTGGCTCTCAGCTACTGTACAGGTATAATCAAGGTGACGTTCTGCTGTTCCTCTGTTTGCTGGCTGTGGTGTGGTCTGTGTCACCCACCGCAAAGGAGGCCCAGAAATAAAGCACTTCTGTGAGAGGGGGTACCTCCTTCACCTCCTCTCTGTGTCCCCAGAACAGCCCCTACCCACCTTTTCCCCTGCTTCTTGCCTCCAACCTGAGGCATTTGTCAGGCCATCTCATGCTTTGGAAAAGCAGTCCCCTTCTCCTGATCAGCATACAAGAACAGAGTTAAATTTTGTGTTAAAGCGTTCTATTCTTCCCAGCTTCCTATATGGGAACTCAGCTGGAGTACGCACTGGTCTAAGAACGGCTTGTCTCCAGAGATGGTTTCCAGTTATGCCTGCTCCCGTCCTCAGGATCTGTGAAAGATGGCCTTTCCCCAGGAACTGTTCTCCCATTTCTACCCTTTCACATTCTGCGTTGTAGGCTGTGGCCCACAGCAGTGTCATCCCAAGCCCTTACAGGGTGAGATGAGCAGTTGAGACTCTCTGGCCACCCTCCATGTGACTTCACACTGCATTATACTTGTGGCTGGATTATCTTGCAGGGGAGTGTCATCATCCTGTAGACTCAAAAGTTTATCCCAGTGGCTAGCTGCTCCATTTCTTCTATCCTGCCACACACCATCACTCTACTGCATAGCAGAACACCTATGGCTATTAGCCAGCACTTTACTCCTCTAGGGCTATGAGAAAAAAGACAATATACTTGCTCCACAGCTGCTGCTTTGCTTCTGTGAGGACAACCCTCACTCAGAGACAAAAAGGGGTATTGGCAGTGAGCACCCTCTCAGGCAGCTAACAGGCCATTTCTCATATTTTTTTCCCCACTCAATTCAAACTGTTTAAAAACCATCACAAATTATGAGAAAGTTTCAGTAGCTGTTTTCCCAAAGTGTATGTTGGATTACTCTGCTCATTGAACTGATGGGTCTAGGTGTACATTTAAAAGTAAATGACATAGGACTAGGGAGCTAGCTTAGCGGTCTAAGCGCCTATCTGGCAAGCACAAGGACCCAAGTTCAATCCTTGGTACCATATATCATGCCAGCCCTAGAAACTGGGCACTCCATGCTGACTGGGTATGGGGGCACACAGCTATAATCCTGGTGCTGGGGAGCCTGAGACAGGAGGATCATTAGGAGTCTGAGCTGTGTAGCGAGACCCTGTACCAAATAAACAAATTTTTAAAGAGTAAATGACACAGACGTTGGTTTTGACCCTACATCTACTTAACTTGCTAGTCCCCTTTGTTGCAGGTGCCTGTCTGCAGATCCTAGGCCACAGTTACAGGTACCTGCTTTCTCTATGCATCCACAAGAGCTTCCTCCATGTTCTAGCTCAGTGCATCAGTCCACTACGTGGATCAGTCTTAGTGACATACAAGCAGATCATAAAATATAAAAATAGTTTTGCCAGCCTCAGGGATGTTCACATGAAGGATGCTCAGATACAGTTTGGAGGAGACATCAGGAGCTTGGACATCAAGCACTCTGTGCTGTGGCTGTGCTGCCTCAAGCCCTACTGTATGATATCCACTATCCTGTGCCTGAGTCTTCAGACCCTGTGTGTCATTCCTGTCATTCACTAGCTGCATGCAGAATTTATAACTACACAACCTCTGAAGAGCCTATCTGGTGCAGTTACTTTATGCAGACTTCTCTCTGGTTTAGGGAGACCAGAGGTGCTGGCCTGACAGCACTGCTTTGACACGTGCAAGCCAGAGTCCCTACTACCTACCACAATTCCATATAACAGGCCAGTGTCCTCTTATCACTAGCCACCACTCTTATCAAATTCATTGAGGAATTTTTTTGATCCTAAGATGATTGACCCAAAAATCATGATTTGTTTCAGATTAATTTTTATGTATATATTTAGCAAGGAAGCAACGGGTATTTAAAGATATTTCACTGTTTCTGTTGAAATTTTGGCCCTTCATATATTCCTAAGTACTCAAATCAAAGTAAGATTATAAGAGGGCCGGGTTACTATTCATTGATAGAATATGCCTACTATATATACAAGGTCCTGGGTTCTGTCCCCAGAACCAATGGAGGAGACATCAGGAGCTTGGACATCAAGCACTCTGTGCTGTGGCTGTGCTGCCTCAAGCCCTACTGTATGATATCCACTATCCTTACTGGGGGTAAGGGTAAGCATCCTTAACCTGAAGTCCAAGATGTTCCAAAATCTGAAATGAAAAAATTTTGAGTGCCAACATAGGCTCTGAATTTTTGTATAAATTCAGGCTTTATGTATAAGGCATATATGAAACATTTATAAACAATTTCATGTTTAGACTTGGATCCCATCCCTAAAATATATAGATATATGTATCATATATGCAAATCTGTATGCAATTATGTCAGAATCTTAAAAATCTAGACTTAGAAAACCTGACCAAAGCATTTTAGATAAGGGATATTCAGTCCATAGTTATATACGTTGACTGAGAAGCCATGCATAAACCAAGCAGAGAAGATAACTCTGAGAAGTGGGGCCTAAGGTCCCAGCTCTGTTGCAGGCTTTGTGTCTGCAGACTGGGGCTGGGACCTGAGGTGTCTATAGCCCTACTATAATGTAAAGTCAAGGAGAGGAGAAGGCTCAGGAGAAAGTCGTCTTGTAGGGTTCAGCTGTGCCCTGCCAGTGAGGAACAATAATTAAGGTCTTCGACAGTTCAGCAAGTAGGTTGCAATGAGCCGGCGGCTGAAATAGCTCAGTTGGGAGAGCGTTAGACTGAAGTAGGTTGCAATGAGGTTGAGCCCATATCTAAAAGAAAATACTGACTCAAGGTTCAATAAGTCCCCTTAAGCTCAGAGACAGATACAGAGCATGGTTATGTGATTCTTGGTGTCATTTCTTAAGTCCACACACACAGAAAGATTGGACAGATAGCATAGAATCAGAGTTGCCAGGGGAAACTCTATATACTTACAGTTGGACATATACTTAGATACGATCCCTTCCTGGAAGTGGATCTTACCAAGGTTTTAGACAGAAAATATGCCTCTATTCTCAAGGTAGCTGTATGTTCCTAGCACTCAGAACTGCAGCTATGAGGCAGTCTCTCCTATTTGGTTGTGAGAGAAACTAACAGGCCAGCCTTGGGTTTCCTATAGCTATGTGGGATTAGTTGATCTCTTCATGGAACACATACCTGTCTTGCATAATTATAATGCTGCCTCTCTTTTAGGCATCTTATTAAAGGTAATGGAGGCCCTCATTGATTGGTGTTCCTTGCACATTCTCACCCAAGATGGGAAGTAAGGAATCAAGGGAAGCAGAAAGAGATCCTATAACCTGTGGACAAGTGAGAGATCAGTGGCCAGCATAAAGCTGGCTAGTAGAAGAACAGGCTCCATATTATCAGAAATGGGCCCTATCCCTAACCCATAGAGGTAGGTAGGGGCCTCCCAGCTAGGTTACCCCATATCCTGCAATGACCTCAGCTCCCTGCAGCTAACAGACCTATCATCCCTGTTTGTGACAGCATCAAGTGGATTTCATATCACTCTAAACCAGACACTGCCAATACAGGTGCTCTGTCCCACTCCTTCCTATTAGTGACACGACACAGGCCTAGGACTGGCCAGTTGAAGTTCCACTGCACCCTCTTTACACTCAGTACTAGCCTTTGCAATGAAGAATTAAGAGTTCAGATCAGCCACAGAGAATAGTTGGTGGTAAAACACCCCTCAGATACTTAATGCTCTACAATGAACCTCCATACAGCCTTGGGAGCCTGCTGTCCACTCCAGCCCAGTTTCAAGACAGGTCCATTGAGTCTGAGTTTTAACCACTGGGTCTGGATAGGCAGAGTTGCTGCTGCCGGTTCTTTACGCAGGATCCCCAGCTCAGAGACCTAGAGAGAAACCCAGTACACCTCTTTTGCTTTTGCAGGCCACATGTGAGCGGGGCTTTGCTGCAATGGAGGAGACACACCAAAAAAAGATTGAAGACCTGCAGAGGCAGCACCAGCGGGAGCTGGAGAAGCTACGGGAGGAAAAGGACCGCCTCCTGGCTGAAGAAACTGCTGCTACCATCTCAGGTGGGACTGAACCTGAGGGTGGCAGAGCCCACACCCTAGGCTTGTCCTACAACTCAAAAAAGGGATTGGCTTTTCACTGCCTTATGGCTGAAATTTAAGCTTCATTTTCAAGAGTAGCTTGACACTTCTGAGAAGGGGCTGGTTTGTGGAGCCCTTGAGACCTCCAACCCGAGAGCCAGTACACTGGGTTTGATAACGCTGATACACTAGCACCCAGAAGGGTCTTTCTCTACCTCATCAACTCTCAGACCCTGTGAGCATGGGATGGCTCCAATCATCCCTTGGCTCCTCCCTTGTGGCACACTTGTCCTAGACTCCTGATTATGTGCTTAATCACTGTATGATGGCTCTTACTTTAGTGTTAAGAAGGTCTTCTTATTTTATAGACTCATGCTTATGTTTAATATTGACATCTAATCAGTTTGGGTTCTTTCTAACACTAGAAATAATACACTTTCAATCCCTGTGGGGGCAATGGGTTAGGAGTTCTACATCCACTCCAAGAGTGGTTTGTATGAGTCCAGTCTGATAGAGACCCACTGCAGATGGATTAGGCATCAGCAGTGGACAGATGTTAAGCCTTCCTATATACCTTGGCCCTCCCAAGAGAGGGAGTGGCATGGTGGGGAAGACCCTATCAGGTATATAGTTCTGTCCTCTTGGTGCTAAGGGCCATATCCTGCCCATAGCCATCGAAGCCATGAAGAATGCCCACCGGGAGGAGATGGAGCGTGAGCTGGAGAAGAGCCAGCGGTCTCAAATCAGCAGCATCAACTCAGATATTGAAGCCCTGAGGAGGCAGTACCTGTGAGTGCCCCAGCCCCATTGCCGCTCTGTGCACCCCTGGGATGGTCCCAGAGGAGGCCACAGTGATGAGGGCAACCCAGATCCTTTCCTCTTCAATGATGAAGCTGGCCTATGTGGGGTTTCCTGTGTTAAAGACAGACCTCTTGGAATACAAAGAAAAAAGCACCACAAATTAAAAATTTACACATTTTTTTCTCCCCAGGGCTGATAGTACGGACCACACCAGTTGGCTGTTTATGGGTGCTGCCTCAGTTTCTTGTAGGGAGGGAATAAAGCATGTGGCTGCTGCTTAGTGCTCAGCACCCCATACTGTGTGGCTGTCTATGGTAGAAATGGCCACAGTTACTGTCCTAAATCCCTGACCTGTGCCAACTCCTGCATAGGAAGATGAAAGGTACATATCAAAGTGGTACCAATTGCTTTTACCTGAAAAGGATTGCCACTGTAGGGATTCCAGAGCTAGCCTGGGAAGCTAGGTTCTTACCCCAGGAGGATTCATGACAATTGGCCCAAGTCCATGGCACCTCAGCTAGTGTCCCGTGGAGTGGCTACAGTCACCTGGCTGGAATGGGCTGACAGGTGTCCTGGTCCCTAGAGGTCATATAATAGAGGCTCTCATCCTAGGTTCTACCACTGGGGAGTTGGCCCTCTGGATCTGGAGTAGCAAAAGATAGCATCTCAGGGGCTAGTTTTCTGTGTCTTGCATACAATCTGGGCTTTCAGATAACACAAAAAAGTAGGCAGTCTGATGATAAAAAATATAGGCCTACCTTAATAGCTCCCAAGTCAAGAGAGTCTAGCTTCTCAAGAATCTGAGTATCTGTTCTCTCACTATGACTAAGTTGTATCTCAGATGGTATCATCAGAGAAATGCTTGTAGCATTCCTGTTCTCTGGGCTATGGGGGAGACTAAAAAGGACCCTAATATTCAGTGGGCTGCCAGCACATAGGACTGTATGTGTGTGTGGTTGGTGTGTCTACTATCCCTCGGCCCTAGAGTAGAGGGCTGACAGCTCCCCTTTCCCCAGGGAGGAGCTGCAGTCGGTGCAACGGGAACTGGAGGTCCTCTCAGAACAGTACTCCCAGAAGTGCCTAGAGAATGCTCACCTGGCCCAGGCACTAGAGGCTGAGCGGCAGGCCCTGCGGCAGTGCCAGCGCGAAAACCAGGAGCTCAACGCCCACAACCAGGTGAGCCCAAGGCCAGGTCTCACCTCAGGTACCCTGAGAATCCCTGAGCCATATAGTGTCTGACGGCTCTTGGCATTTTAGCAGAAATTTTCTACAGGTGTCCAGTGTGTATCTGTTAGAACCTGGGGTCGCTCTTGCTTCAGCCCTTTCTGGGATAAAAATCTAATGATTGTGTGAATCTGGCTCATTTCTTACAGGGCCTGAGTACTCACCCATGAGATCGCTCTTAGAATCTGTTGCTCAAGAAATTGAGGTACATTAAATCCTGGGTTTGAGTTAGCGACATGGAGTTTGGTGTGAGCCCTTTGTGGGGCTTAGGACTGCATATGAGGCTGCTCAGGCAGGATCAGGTCACCTGACCACTGGGGTGGCTTTGAGATGACCACTCCTCAAACAGGAGGAAAGGTCCAGAAAGGGGTAGCAGAGTGACCAAGCCCTATAGAAACTCAAATGGGACAAACTGGAGCAATCACATTCTGTTTTTGTCATAACAGAGGGACAACAATTGTGGCAGCCTCAACATAATTCAACATGTTGACAACCCTGTGTCTGCAGGTTCTGCATCCACAGTTTAAAACAACTCAAGTGGGAAATATTAAGGAAAGGGGCTGGGGAGTAAGCTCAGTAGCATAATTGCCTACCTGGCAAGTGTAAATCCTGAGTTCAATGCTCTGTATACCGTGCCCACCCCCCTAAAAAAATATATATACTGAATATTACATGCTTTTTTCCCCCATGTCATCATTCCCTAAACAATACAGTACATTATTATGTATGGCACTGACTTTGTTTATGTCCCTTTCCAAGCCTTCCCTCCCATGGACAAGTGGTCCTCTTAAAGCCACTCCATGGTCAGGTGGACCTGGTCCTGCCTGAGCAGTCTCACACCCAGTCCTGAGGCCCCACAGAGGGCTCACACCAAACTCCGTATCACTAACTCAAATCCTCTCATTAGCCAGGATTTAAATGCATCTCAACTTTATGTCAGTGCTGTGCCATTTTGTATAAGGCAGTGGACTATCCATGAATTTTGATACCGTCACAGAATCCTGTAATTCCAGCCTCAGACATGGGCAGGCACACTGCTCATGTGCCTCATGTTTGAGTATTGGCATAATGTTGATGAGAAATGATCTTTCCAATTTGTGTTTTGCTATTTGATTCTGAGACAGCTCTAGGAAGTGTCATATATTTTACTATCTCCCAGGAACTGAATAACCGCCTAGCTGCAGAGATCACGCGGTTACGGACACTACTGACCGGGGACGGCGATGGGGAGGCTGCTGGGTCACCCCTTGCACAGGGAAAGGATGCCTATGAGCTAGAGGTACTTCTGCAAGCCAGGCTTGCCCTCCTCAACTCTGCCACACAGGAATCCCACAAGAAGCAGGATGGGTCTTTAGCTTATAGAAACATTGAAGGGACATGACTTGAAGATAGAGGCTAGAGGTGTAGCTGAATGGAAAAGTGCTTACCTAGCATGTTTAATATTCTGGATTCCTTCTCTAGCACCACAAAGAATTAAAAAGGCTTAGAGAAATCCACAAATCACCCAAGATGGTAAAAGCAGTTATCGTGAGGTCCACAGGCAGAATCACAGAGCCCCTCAAGAGGCCATGGAGAGACTGCAGTTGAGACTGGGTGTGGTGGCGCGGGCCTGTAATCCCAGCTCTTGGGAGGCTGTATATAGGCACATAACTATGACTCCGATCTTAGTAGTAGGACCCTGAATACCCTGTAGACCCTTCCCTAAAGTACAAAAAAAAAGAGGCCATGGGATGCTGAGGAGATAGCTCAGCAGTCTAAGCACCTGCCTGGCAAGCACAAGGACCCAGGTTCAATCCCAGGTACCACATACCATACTGACCCCACCCCTGGACACATTGTGCAGACCACCAAAAACTGAAAACTAGCATGGTGACACATGCCTGTAATCCCAGCACTGGAGGCTAAAACAGGAGGATCATACAAGTCCAAGCTGTATAGCAAGATCCTGTACCAAAAAATAATAAGTTGGGTTTTTTTTTAATTAGGAAGGAAAAAAAAAAAGAGGCCATGGGAAACTTAACTCCATCCCCCACTGCAGCTATGAGCTAGCAGTGAGGCCTGCTAGCCTCAGCCTCATGTCTTAGACACTGTACCTGTAAAGTGATCCATTGCATAGCTATGTTAGTGCTATAGCTACTCAAGGATATGTTACATTCTACTTCTCAGGCAAGTTCATGTATAAGATGATTCTGATGTATAAGGTGTCCCCTTTGAAAAGCATGTGAATTTCTCCCCGCTTAGATTGTAGTTTCATGTTTAAAAATGTCTTACTCATGAGTACTTTACTGACAAAGAGGACAGAAAAAGGCTGAACTGGGGCCGGAGAGATAGCTCTGTGGCACTGCCTAGCAAGTGCAAGGTCGTGAGTTCGAACCCCGGTCCCTCCAAAAAAAAAGGCTGAGCCAACCTGACCAAAGTTTGTATAGCATTTCCTAAACCTTGATAGCTCCATCTCAGAAGATCAGCCAGTTACCAGCGGCAGCTCTTAATAGCCCCCAGGCTGATGCAGGGGTTTTCAGGATAAGGAGGTATGGTAATAGTTCCTTCCTTTCTGTTTCTACATGAAATGTGGAAGTGTAGAGTGGTATTGAAATTATGTTTTAAACTGGACATTGTAAGGGTGGACATGCTTTTGTTCCCTACCAGAGGTGGGGGGAGGGGTGCACTGTCCCATTGCTTTAGTCTGTATTCTGGGACACTGGAGGGTCCTCAGATCCTTGATTTTTCTCACATTGTAGGTCTTGTTGCGGGTTAAGGAGTCAGAAATACAGTATCTGAAACAGGAAATCAGCTCTCTCAAGGATGAGCTCCAGACAGCACTACGGGTAAGAGCTACCTCAAGGGAGGATGGATCTTGAGCAGGCTGTAGGCCTTGTGGCTCCATGTTGACTGCTTTAGAGGAGATCCCACTTTTATGACGGTAACAACCTCAAGGTCAGGTTCTTTATAAGATACCATACTCTAAGCAGGTTCTCTGGGAACGGTAGCCCATAGGCTGGCTGTATGGTCCCCATAGCATGTGTTTTCTGTGTAGATTGGTAGGAATGATGAAACCTAGAGGAATGTCCTGCATACAAAGCAAGTCCTGACTTACCATTCAGATCAGGTCTAACGTCTCCTCCAAGTGGTTCCTGGAATGATAAAAGGAGGTGATAGGTTCCTTGGTGGCCAATTAGTCACTTAGAAAAACCAAGGTAATGGGTGTTATCCTAGCTGGAGCTACAAAGAAGGTTGCTGGGCAGTCAAGGTCACCTAGGCTACTGGCCCTATACTTCTGCATGCACTGGCTGCAAACTTCTGGTACCACATATAGACAGAGAATCTGTCATGCCTGTATCCACAGACCTTCCTTATTTTCTTTCGTGTCCAGTTGCTGCCTCTGGAAGATGCAGGCCCACATATTTTTGTCCTGTGCAGGGCCAGGGCCAGGCTCCAGGTCACAGGCAGTTCTCCTACAGTGGGACAGCAGGCCAGGACCAGTGTGAGCCTCTTTCCCTGTTTATAATACTGTTTGCTTCTTTGCTCCTAGGACAAAAAATATGCTAGTGACAAATACAAAGACATTTACACAGAACTCAGCATTGCGAAGGCCAAGGCAGACTGTGATATCAGCAGGTTGAAAGAGCAGCTAAAAGCGGCTACAGAAGCACTGGGGGAAAAGTCCCCTGAGAGCACTGCTGTGGCAGGATATGGTGAGTACTTTGGGTGATATTTAGGAGCTTTCTTGGTGTTTGATGCAGACCCAGGAGCCAAATGCATGAGGTTTTTTTTTTTGTTTTGTTTTGGTGGTACTAGGGATTGAACTTGTGCTTGCCAGGCAAGCATTTATTCCACTGAGCTATCTCCCTGTCCCCCAGCCAAATGCATGTTAATCCTATACCCCTTTAATAAATAAAGGTACATTAGTGAGGACTTCTTCCCACATTGCTCCTGGCCACATATATGTGCATAGTACACAAGGCTGTTTTTTTTTTGTTTTGTATCTTGTACAGGGTCTCACTGTGCAACTCAGATGCTAGTGATCCTCCTGTTTTCAGCCTCTCCAGCGCTGGGATTATAGACATGCCTAAAAATCTCAGCAGCTAAGTAAAAACTCAGGGTTTTGTCATAAAGCTTGTAATGGCTTTGGGTTGGGCAGGGTAGGAAGCTCCACCTTCTTCAGTAAACAGTCAGACTGACTCTTGTTATTGGCTAAAAACATTTGTGTACCCATGAAAGATACATAGATCTCAGGGTGTCTGAGGAACCATCTTGTCAAGCCCTTTCAGATAATCCAAGACTCTATCTGACTTTCATGGTTTTTTCCATGCTAGAAATGGAACCCAGGGTCTCAGACCTGTTAGGCAAACACTCCACCACTATAGGTGTACAACCCTAGCCTACGTCTTCTTTTACATTTTGAGATAGGATCTTGCTCAGTTGCCCAGGCTGGCCTCAAATTTTCAGTCCACCTGCCTCTGCCTCCTGAGTAGCTGAGATTATAGACAAGCATGCACCACCACATGAGCACTTGTTGACTCTTTAGTTCCCTGCTAGTCAAAATACTCGATTTCCTCTATCAGCTAGCCAAGGGTTAGTGTAGAGTAAGTGTAGAGCAGTACTGAAATTATGTTTCTAACTGGATATTGTAAGGTTGGGCACCATTTTGCCTCCTACCAGAGGTGGGAGCAGGGGTGCGCTGTCCAGTTGCTTTAATCTGTGTTCTGAGACACTAGGGGGTCCTTGGATCCTGCTACTGGCAGGAACAGTATTGACACATACTTGGAGCAAGTCTTGTGCATTGTTGGTGGGAGTATAAATTAACATACTTTCTGCAGAGCAACTCTGAAGAGGTAAAGGAGTTGTTTCCAAGGGAGAACCCAAGACATGTAGGGCACAGGGAGAAAGGAAAACCTAGAATTATGGAGAAGTGCAAATGCCTTTGACATAGGGGCCTTCAGGTTAGCTCAGGTGTTGAAGTGACTGCTCAGGCAAATGCAGTCAGGTGCAGGGGACTGGGGTTCTATCCCCAGCTCAACAAGCCTTACCTGAGGATCCCTGAGGGCAGCCTGAGCCAGCCAAGAAAAAAAATATCTGCAAATGCCTTTGACCTATCAGATAACTTCAGAAAAAAACAGTTACACAGAAAGAAGCAAACAGATTATTGAGCTGGGAAGGCAAGCAGGCAGTAACAGTACTACAACAGGGATGTGCAAGGACAATACAGACAGTGACTGACACAGATGAGCAGGGTAAAGTCTCATAACCTTATACTAGAGTGGAAAGCAGTATTTCCCTGTAGGAAACAAGTTGGGGACTGTAGGCTGAAGCACAGCCATATAGCAGTTCTTCAGAGAAGCCAGATAGATATTCTTTTTTTTTTTGTTTTGTTTTGTTTTTGTTGGTTTTGTTTTGTTTTGTTTGTCTTTTTGAGACAGGGTCTCGCTATGCAGTTCAGACTGGCCTTGTGCTCAGTTTTGTAGCCCAGGCTGGTCTTGAACTCATATCAATCTTCCTGCCTCAGCCTCTCAAGTGCTGCAATTACAGGCATGTGCCACCACACCTGGCTTGATATTTGTGTTTTGACATGAGAAGAACTCCATAAATACTTTAGATTTAAGAAAAAATAGGCTTGAGATGGTAACTCAATGATAGACTGCCTCTCTTACATATGCAAGACCTTGGATTTATCCCTAACACCTCAAAAAAAAAAAAAAAAAAAAAATGCTCAACCAAACTCCACATGCATGGGGCACACAGTGTGTCTGTGTGTTATGTGTGTGCTCATTTGTGTTGAGGCACATTTACAGGACAGCCTAAAACATGCCAGGGGCAGGGGCAGGAGAGGATTTGGTCCTTTCCCCAGTTATCAAGAAATAGCTGAGAATGGGCAGGTAATGGAGTCCCTAGGTCTGTTCAGCTGCTGAAGTCCAGCACAGGAGCAAGAGTCCCAGCATCCATCTGAGAGTGAGCAAAGTCTTGCTTCAAGCCCTGTTAGGGAACCACACATGTTCCCAAAGCCCTGGTGCTTTGTAGTGTTGTGGAAAAGGCCTACTGTGTATTCTGCTTACTGACTGTGGGTTCCCTTAAAGCCAAACGTGCTGCAGTAGGAAGTTCAGAAGCTTTTAACATTGTTTTATTCTAGAGTTTGTAAAGCAAATGAAATGGGTCTTTCTTTCTTCAGACATAATGAAATCTAAAAGCAACCCTGACTTTCTGAAGAAAGACAGATCCTGTGTCACCCGGCAACTCAGAAATATCAGGTCCAAGGTGAGTTGGGTCTGGCCCCTGGTATGTGAATCTCCAGGACAATAGAGGGTGGTAATAATCAACACCAAACAGACCTACCACATGGTGGTCAAGCCCCTAGGTCCTGTCCCAAGCCCACCCATTCAGTCACCCTGCTGGGTTATGAGACTTATTGGGTCCTTTACCCTGCCCGTCTGTGTCAGTCAGTGTCTGTATCGTCCTTGCACATCCCTGTTGTAGTACTGATGCCGCCTGCTTGCCTTCCCAGCTGCACTGTGGCCAGCTCCCATGCCATCCCAGAGTGGGTGTGCATCTCCATAAGCGGAATGGGTGGAGGGGTTACGGCCAGCATGTTGCATTTAGGATTGATTGTGTATGTGTCTTATTTTTGCTCTTTCCTCTGACAGTCCGTAATTGAGCAGGTCTCATGGGATAACTGACTCGCGCCCGCTTCCTGGTCCCCTGTCATGTAGGTAAACTGCCTCTTACCACTGCCCACTGCCCGCACATGCGGGGTAGCTCTGTGCATGTACTGCTCACACCTCCATAGCACACGCCTATATTGTTACTTTATTTTAATTCATCCTACTCTAGCAAGCACATGCAAATCCCTGAGGTTCTATAACTTGTCCTGAGAGTTGACTGGCACTCTAACCTCTTGAACTGACCCTTGTCCATGGCACTGTCCTAGCTTGGCAGGGCAGCCCTAAGAGCCAACCCTGAGTAGGCAGGGTGGCATGCATGCTGGGTGATCTGTGCACGGTGATTAGCTCATGCCACCCTCTCTGGGAAACAGATCTGTTTT
>PVKN010006625.1:0-28110 GCA_004027915.1 Capromys pilorides
TGTTATCAAATTAATATAACAACATGAGTAATAGTTTGATCAGTGTATGTTTATAACACAATAGCTACATTTGTTTTAGGGAACTTACATATATATCATGTCTTGGCCTTTTAAAAAGTTTTTTAAAATCTTTATTTATGTATCTATTGATACAGGGTCTTGCTATGCAGTTAGACTCATAGTGATCTTCCTGTCTTAGTCTCCTCATGCTGAGATTATAAGCATTTGCCACCATGCCCAGTTGCAAGGCTGGCATGGCACAAAGTACCAGGGATCAAACTTGGGAGCTTGCACTTGCCAAGAAGTTGCTTATGCCACTGAGACATCTCTGCAGCGCATCTTGGTCATTTTTGTTCTTTTAGCTTTCTCTCCTCCCCTCCCCTTTCTCCTGATTTTCTTCCTCATCATCAAGTAGTCTGTCTGTTTCCTACCATCTATATTTTATACTTTATTTATAGTTTGCTTTTCTCTAGTAATATAATGCAATGTTATTAACTAGATTCATCTATATTAAAACTAAAAGAAATAGAATTTAAAAGATTCTATGCTGTATGATCATGTTTACATACCAGTCTTAAAAAGAACCCTGTAAAAATGTAGAATGATTCCATATGTGTAGCAGCTGAAATGAAGGACTGATTAAAAAATTTTAGGGTGATCCAACTGTTCTCTATCGTGATTGTACTGATGGTTTCTTTGGGCATTTGCAAACCTCCAAGACTTGAACTAAATAATAAATTTATGATGTGTAAATTAAAATATAATTTAAAAACATTTTCTTTTCCAATGCTTTGTCTTTTCGTCTGAAATCTTTCTTGGATATTTAGAATTTCTTATTATATATTTATATAATTTATATTTATATAATTTATAATATATATATTATTTATATTTAGGGATGAATGTGACTGATTGGATCTGGGGCCATATGTTATGTACCTTTACCTCAAGTTAAATATTAAAGAGTATGAAGGTGAAAGCTACACAGTGTTTACACACACACACACACACACACACACACATACACACATACACACACATATGCACGCACACACAATTCTGTGCATATAGATGGAATGCTGGGCACAGAAGGCAAAGAAGTAGTAAATTACTGCTTAGAATTTTAATCTCTCCTAAATCAATTATCTATTTCTACTTCAGTACCTCTTGAGTTTTTCTCCCTATTTCTCTTCTCAGCTTTTTTGAATCAAAGTCTGATTTTTGGTGGCAAATGGAGACATGACATCATTTATCCAGTGTCATCTTTTCACATTGTTAAGGCTTAGATCAATATATCCCGCAAAGGCTCATGTGTTTGGAGGTGGACGCTGGTTAGAAGAAATAGGTTTTTGAGGGCATGCCTTTGAAGAGTTTATTGTATTATGTTCCCAGCTCCTTCCTGTTTCTTTCTCTTGGCTACCAGAAGGTTAGCTGCTTTCATTTACCATGCAGTTCTGCCTTGATCCTTCTACCTCAGTAGCAGCTGGCCATGGGCCAAGTTCTCTGGCACCACGAACCGGTAAAAATTCTTCTACATTTAAGCTGTGTACATCAGGTATTCTTTTCCCCCGAGTTGGAAAGCTAATGTATACATCAATCGGAGGATATGCTGTCTCGGAGACTGCTTTCCTCTCTTCTTTCCACATATGTTCTCAGCCTATGAGTCCCTGGGCCTTTTCAGGCTAGTTTCACATGCATTCCTGCTCTCAGCGTTGGGAGGACCACCCACTGTAGGATCTTATAAACTTGTGCCCAGCCTTTGTAGCTGCTGGGGAAGCTCTGCGCCCCTGCTGGGGGAAGTTTCCTTTTGATTTACTTAGCAATGTTGAAATTTGTGTTGATGTTAGAGAGTGGTGCCACAAAGAGCTCTGTGAACCAGAATTTCTGGGTTTCCTTCTTCATAAGTGTCCTCACATTTTAGTGAGAAAGATTCTTACTCCATTGCAAACATTAAGTGCCTTGCCCCAAGTCCCATGTATTAAATGCTTAGTCCCCAGAGTGTACTGTTGGAAAGTGAAATATACAGCATTGAGGGAGGTCTTTAGGTCGTTGGGTATGTTTCTTCAGGAGTATGGGACTCTGTGCTTTCGTCCACCCCTTGCCTGGCTGGTGATGTAAGCACCTGCTCTGCCACTCATGACTGCTGACTACAGCCATGTGCCATTTAATGTAGTGGGGATGGTGATCTTCCACTGGGAACTTTAGAATCATGAGTCAAAATGAACCCACTATTTTTATAAGCTGATTGTTTCAGCTATTTCATTGTAATAATGGGAAGCTAACCAGTAAACACTTACAGAGTAGGCTTGGAATACATTCTCTGTCATTTGTTCACTGTACAGATGTGCTGGATTTGGCACTTAGATGGAGGAGGACCTGGGCTGCTGCATCCCTGAGAGAAGAACCATCCCTTGGATCAGGAGCTTCCTTGGAGTGTCAGGGATACAGGCCATGGAGGGCTCATTAACATCATTGTTTCCCTTTCCGTTCCTCACCCGCAGGTATCAAACCCTATGTGTAAGATGTGACTGTCAGTCACGACATAGAGTTGATAAATCAGCTTTTTAGTAATTTTGTTTAAAAGATAATGCAAGCATTATGGCATTTATCTGAGATTCATTGCTTAAGATGGGTGTGTTTGAGTATTTTGTATTATTCAGCAGTGTATTTGTAAGCTGTGATTTTAAATATTTAAAACATGCCTATTAAAATTTATGTTTATTCAAGTTTGTACTTTCTGGGAATGTTTGCTTTTGCTGCTTCAGGAAATTGTTTTCATAATTAGTATGTATAAAGCCATCTCCCAGAAGTGAGAGTGGACACGTCCCACTTTGGGGTTATTGGTTAGGGCTACTAAACACATGCCAACACATTCTTTTCAAAGACGCTCTTTAATTTTGTCTTGAATATAAGTATTTTTCACTGTTTTCCTTCGAACCTTGGTGAAATATTTGAGAATTTTTATAAATTAACTAAAGTAATACTATTCATTTATCTCAGTTGTATAGAAAAATCATTTAGTCACTCTAGCTGTGACATTTTTTTTCTTCTCTGCTTCCAAGCCGAGATGGCTCAAAATGAGGTAATATTTTTTTCCCTTTTCATCTGCCTTCATTTCTTTATTGCTTCCTTAGATATAAAGATTTCCAAGGATGGTGTCCCCAAATGCCTTGTTCGTTACATAGTGGAATTAATGAAAATATAAAGACTCTTACAGAGACCTGGAACCTAAAAGTATATACCTTTCCATTTTGTTGGATATTTTGCACCCACTTGTGCTGTATATTTATTTTTTCAGACTGTTACAGGCTTTCACCTTTTGGGGGGATTTGGACTGCTACACAGTGTTAGATACTTAGTTCCGTCTTTCTGGGCATCTCTTTTATTTGACAGAATTACCTTCTGAGGGAGCAAAAAGAGAAAGGAATTTGAAGGCACTCCATTTATAATGACCCATTGCAGCCTTTTGAACTGTGGATGATCAGACTTTATCCATAATGATGGAGAGATTTCTCTTTCTTTTAGGCAGTGCACACCCTCAAGGATTATAGCTTGTGAGCCTGAGATAAGCATTCTGAAGCACAAATGTACTCTGTGGAGTTGTGCTGGACAGAAGAGTTAGCTCCGTAGGGCTCGAGCAGCCCTATGCTTTCAAGCAGCCCCATTAGGGAACAATGGAGCAGGCCCAGCAGTGGGGCTTGTGGAAGGGTTCTGCTCTCTCACTTGCACAGGGCCAGCCCCTGCCACCATGAGCATTTGCACGGCCTCAGCTTCCCTCCCATCTGCTCAGGTGGATTGAGGGATTCTTCTGTTACTGCTCAGTTGAGCCTGTTCACCTTGCAGTGACTTGGGAACTCTGAGTAGTGACAGGAGAGAAATGGGGGTGGTGGAGTGGTGGTGGGTTTGTTAGGAATCTCCTCATAAGACACTTGGGTTAGAAAAAAGAAAGGGAATACATGAGTAAAATATTATAGTGCTGTACTAGTGCTAAGACGAGTAAATAATTAGAAAGTGACATTCAAAATTTAACAGAGAATCCAACCTCAGTTGCATTCAGGTGCCATAGGGGCAGAGAGGCTGAGAACAAGCAGATTAGGCTTATGGGCCCAGCATCCCCTGAGCCTACAGAGAGGAAGGCACACACTCTGCAAACAGACATCTGGAAATCATGCTTCAAAAACTGCTGCCCCTCATTCGATGAGAACAAAACCAATTCTCATCTGATCCAGGCCATTGAAGCTCTTACAAATAAATTTCCCTTTCCATAACTCAAAAACTACTTGCTTGTATCTAAATGTAAAATCTCTGTCTCTCTTCTTAGCGTCCTTTTAATAAATAGAAGCACAAAGTTCTTCTACTAGAGTGATTTGGATCTTACCTAGTACTTTGACGATGGGATATTAATCTTCAATATATTCACTTTTTTCAACTGTCTCATGAAGTAACAACAGAAAATTTATCACCAGCCCTTGACAGTCAGAGGAGTGTTCTTACTGCCTTTTGAAACTGTCAATCTTTTAAACTAGAGGAAAAAATTTTCTTCCTTTCCCAGAATAAATAACCCCCAGTTTTCTGGCAAGGCAGATAGGGATTGCAAAGATAATTGAAATCCACAGATAATCCGCAGGCTTCATTTTAGGTATTATTTTGTCTCCTTTCCTCATGAAATCGTTTTAGAGCAAGCAGCTTTGAGTTTCATTGTGGCTTCTTTTTCTTGGCATTTCACCACTGGGGGAACAGCAAGTAAATAGAGCTTTAGGAAGTGCTCTCTGGCCAAGGGGTCATGCAGTTCCAGACTCCCCTGCAAAACCAATAAGCAGACTTTGAATGATGCATTCTCTAGCATCTGAAAGAACTGAGTTGCCAGCTCATGACTTTGTGACACCATCTCTCTGTCTCTCTCTCTAACTACAAGAAGAGGCATTTTCCCCCAGCCCCTCCACTGGAATTTGTGTCTTCTTGCCCTCACGCGGCACTCAGTATTTCCGTGTAATGATTTATGTCACTAGGCCTTGCCTTGCTCTTAGCGCTATGATTATTATTATGTGTACTCCTTTTCTCTCAGAAGTTTATAATTTCTGTGAGGATTAGTTGTCTTT
Source organism: Capromys pilorides (assembly GCA_004027915.1). Lineage (NCBI taxonomy): Eukaryota > Metazoa > Chordata > Mammalia > Rodentia > Capromyidae > Capromys > Capromys pilorides. The sequence continues at coordinate 5,100 of PVKN010006625.1, forward strand.
CTTTATTTTCTGTGTCTTCTTATACTATGTTCTTTAAAAAAAGTATTTCATGCTCAATACATTGTGTTCCTCTCCGAGCCCTTTGAGTCCTGTCTCAGTAGTGCATTGTTTTCTTTTAAATTCTGAGCTTGCTTCAGGTCTGAGGAGATGGGTGCAAAGTGGATGGGACATGCAGAGTCTGGCCCTGATTCTGGTGGCACAGGCCTTGCCTAACTACTTTGAGTCCGTTGTTCTGCCTCCTACATCTGAAGTTTCCTCATTTCTAAGTGAGAAAGTTAAACTGGTTAGTATCTCCTTGCCTCTCCACTTTTAGCACCAAGTAATGAATAAATACTTAGCCTGGCATTATGTACATAGCTAAGTAAATTAAGAAAGATTCAATAATGCTGCCCTGTGGGATCACTTAGCAAGTATTTCCTGAGTGCCTTCTAAGTGGGAGTCTGGTGACTGGGATCTGTGGTAAGCAGGGTTTATCTGATACTTCTCTTCATGGGGCTTTCTGTTATTGAGTGAGAAAGACAAAGCATGGAATAGCTGATAAAGTCTGGGAGCAAACTGACTAGAGGCTGCCATTGGAGATAGAGGATGACATCCAGGAAAGCCTGTCTAGGGAGGGTGTTAAGATCCCCTGAAATGCGAGAAGGGTCTCACTTGTGAAGTGCTGAGCATTGAGTAGCAAAGCTATGAGGACAGCAGTGCAAATGCTGTGGTCAGGAAGGGGTCAGTGTGGGAGGCTAGAGCCAAGTGAGAAGGAGAGTAGTAGGAGGTGAGGGGATTGTCACAGGGCCACAGAGTTCAGGGAAAGTGTTAGGGCTTGTATCTAAATGTCTCCCCAAACACTCATGCCGTCACGGGGTGTGGGCCTTTCAGTGGTATCTGTATCTAGAGTCTGTCATTGATTCATAATCCAATACTGGGATTAAGGGTGTGAGTGCTGTACTCACACTAGGGTGGGTAGCCTGCGCGTAATATGAGGGGCAGAAAGAGCCTCATCTTGTCCCTTGCTTCCTTTAGCTATGTTTCACCACCATGAACTGTTTGTTACCCTCTGCCATGTGCCTGTCTGCCTTGGAAGCAGTAGATTATGGACTGAGACTGAACCAAGTAAACCTTTCCTTCCTTAACTTTAGGCATCAGATATTTGGTCTCAGCAATGAGAAAAGTAACTTAGACAGCATGAAAGCCATTGGGAGGTTTGAAGCTTGGAAGTACCTTGATCAGATTGTTGTGTCAAAGTACTCCCTTGGCTATCTTGTAGATGTAGGTGAAGGGTAGCTTCTTTTTTCTTTATTTTTAAATTTTATTTAAAAGATTTAATTGACCATAATTGTGCTTGTCTCTAAATCAGGGAAACCTGCATTTTCATGTTCTATCATATTATTTCTTTGTGCTTAGAGACTTTAAGCTCCTCTCTCCAGGTTTTCAGAAAATGCAGAGCATATTTTTGTAAGCCCACTGCACCCAACTGTGCTGATAGAACACTGAAACTTACTTCTCTAATTTTACTGTATTTTGGCACCTGTTTTCTGTATCTCCCTCTGTACTATTGTCCTGGCATGTAGTAACCATTGTTCTGTTCTCTTCTTTGAGGTCCTTTCGTAGCATCCATATATGAATTTCTCTTTAGAGAATGAAGAGTGGAAGCTGGGAGACTGAGGATATCTGTGAGTGGTTCCCTGAGCAGTGACCCAAAAGGGGAGAAGTAGATTAGAGTGGTGAACTTTGGAAGTGAATTATAGCACTTTCTGATGAGTTGAGTTAAAGTTAGGAGCAAAGCGCAATTCTGTACTTCTGCCTTTGGTGGTAGGGAGACAATGACACCAAGGAGGGCAGAGGCCTGGCAGTGTGAGCTGAGTGGGAGACAAAAAGTCTTATTTCTGGCCCTGATATCCTGGAACAAGTCCTGAGATTTCTAAAATTCCAGTTCTTCTTGGTAGCATCTAGATTTTAGAAATAAGCTATCTCTCTTTTTTGCTGTGAAAACTAAGGTTTGTAGAAAGCAATGGAACAGGAATCATGGGCAGTTGAGGGACAGAATAAAGACAGACACTTTTTTCCTTGAGGGAAGTATATATTTATTTAACAGATGCTCACAGAGCACCTACTATGTGTCAGACTCTCTTGGAAACAAAACAAAATTCCATGACGGAAATTTGAGCTCTGTATTAAAATTTGAATATCCATAGCTGTTTACACGGGGATTCTTCCTTTACAGATGTATCTGCAGAAATAAAGGACACCATTGTAGTATGTACTTGTCTATTTTCCATGAAGAATTGTTTTGAAAAGTGAAACCTGAGAGTAATATAAAGTTTGAAAATAAAGGAATTAGTATAAGTGATCTTTGACAAAGTAAGGCACTTGCTACATATATTTACATGGTAAGAAGCCCATGACATGCAACTCATTCCAGGAATGTAAAAAAAGGCTGACATCTACACATAAAATTCTATCTCCTGAGGTGGAATTAAGTAATTTTATATTTTAAAACTCTTTTTAAATGCATTTTAAAAGAAGAATTGGTAATGTATTTCAATTGAAAAAATGTTGTCTAAGATATGCCAAAGGAAAATATTAATCACAACAGGGAAGAATGAAATCCTGGACTTGGGGGGCTGAAATTCTGTCCTACAAAAGATTTGTTTTTTAAAGGGTAAATGCCCAATGTGAACAAAAGTGCTTTTGGAAAAGCACATACTATTTTATTCGGGAGATGATTTCAAGTATCAATGAACACAATGTTTTGCTTAAATATCAAATTCGATTAATCTTCCTTTTTTTGTGGTACCAGCGGTTGAACTCAGGACCTTGTGCTTGCCAGGCAAGTGCTTATTCTACTGAGCCATCTTCCCAGCCCTCAAACTGGGCTAATCTTATAAAGCTAAGTTTCTTTCCTTGTGCTCCATATGGTGTGAAACAGTAGCATTTCACTCTTTTTATTCAAGGTAAAATAAAACTAAGATAGACTCTGCTACCTAAGATAGACTCTGAGGCATTCAAAATAGAGTCCTGTTTATATTTTTGGGGAAAATTTGATAGTTACCCATGGCATGTATATAAGATAAGGAAAGCAGATCAAGCTCCAGAGAGCTGTTATAGTTTCTGTTATCTTCCTGTCACAGAATTCAGCACCATAGACAGCTACAGAGCCTCTGACTGTGTAGGCTAACATCCACCACCTAATAATTTGATTTTTAACCCTATTGTGGAAGCGAATTTATGAAATTAATTTGGTGAGTTTTTAGATTAGCCATAGTTGTGTCTGTTGGGAGTAAATTTATGCAGGTTCAGCATCTTTGATCTGAAATTGTGAAATGCAGAATCCCTCAAAACCCGAGACTTTTTGAGTGCCGATGGAACACCACAAGTAGAAAATGCCAGACCTGAACTACTGAGATAGGATTTAGCCAGGGTGGGGCTTCACTAAAAATATTGTGGGAAATTTTATGCTTATCCTTATGTTTACTTACATTCCCTAAGTATGTAATATTTATATTACAAATATTCACAAATCTGAAAAAGTAAAAAATCTGAAGCACTTCTGGTCTCGTGAATTTTGAATAAGAGCAGTGAATCTCTAAAATATTATGAAGTAGAGTTGGATATGGTATACACCTATGGCCTCAGCATTCAGGAGGATTCTGAGTTCAAGGCCAGCCTAGACTATAGAGCAAGATAGTCACAAAACAATATGGAATAATAGCAAGAACCTGAATATTCCTAAGTAATTGCAATCATAGAAAATAAATTGATTTGTATATAAATATTGTCTTTGAATATATATAAATTTATTCAATGTGCCAGGTATGGTGGTGCCCGCCTATAATCCTAGCACTTGGGAGGCTGAGACATGAGAATCGGTGTGAGTTCGAGACCAGCCTGGGCTACAAAAGTGAGTTCAAGGCCAGCCTGAACTGCATAGCAAGACCCTGTCTCAAAGGGACAAAAATAAATAAATAAATAAATAAATAAATAAATAAATAAGTTTATTCGACGTGGTAGAACATTATAGACTCTAAATATATGTTTCATAGAGATTCAACTAAAATTTAAAATCCAGAGTTTTGACTCTCTGCTTTATTATACTTAGCAGCGAATTTCAGGTTCATAGCCTATATAGTTTTCTGTATCTTTTTCTTCTGAAATTCTGTTTATTGTATGGCAGGAGCTGCAATTGAAGCTTCTTTGACACATAAGTTTTCTTAAGTCAGATGGAATTGTATTTACATTCAGAGGTACAGCATTTGTACATTTATATGTGTGTGAGAATTCCCAAGTGATAAAACATTACACAGCAGACCCAGTGGGTAGGAATGCTATAAAACTATTACTCAGTCTTTAAAAACCTCTGTGCCCTTTTTATAATGTAAGCATCCCATATGTTTCCTTTAATTTCAAAATAAACTATTATAACGAATCTGTACTATCTCCTGAGTATTTTGATATCACTCTGGGGAGGAAGTAACCAGTTCCTCCATTCAGTAGCATGACTTTGCAATCTCAGCATACACAGACTAGAGAAAAACACTCTGCTGTTTTGAACATAGTGGGAACATTTGCCTTTCTGAGCTCAGATTCTCTCAAAACGCCTATTGTGTGAAAAATACTATCCCAGAAATCACACAGAAACACCATTTACACTGTTAACTTACTGATGTTTTCATAAAAGGAATAAGACACACACAATATAAGACACATGTAACTATAACAAAAAGCACATTTAACTATAATCAGATGTGTAGTTCCTTTCCATCTTTATGAGTTCTTCATCTGTGATTTCAACCAGTCACAGATTGAAAATATTTAAAAATTGTCTCTCCTAGACATATGCAGACTTTTCTTATTGTTATCCACTAAACTCTGCACCAACTATTTGCATAGAATTTATATTGTATTGGTTGTTATAAGTCATTGAGAAATGATTTTAAATATATAGGAGGATGTGTGTAGGTTCTATGTGAATACTATGCTATTTTAAATGAAAGAATTAAATGTTCTCAGATTTTCATCCCTGTGAAAGATCCAGGAACCAATCCTATGTGAATATTAAGGAATGAGTTTATATAGCTCTGAAAAAAAATGTGTTATGGTAGTCCCAAATGATAATATCTTTAGGGGCAAGACTGAGAGACACTTCCTCTGCCATGGTTTAGGGTAACTAAGGAAGAGAATTTAGGAAAGGCTTCATGGAAGAGGTAGGCCTCAATATTTAGAAGGCAGAGCTATTGGGCAGAGAGGATGTTTTCACTGGGAAGATATTTTATTTATTATTTTCTTTTTTATGTATTTAGTACAGGGTCCACAGTGTATCACTATGTAGATCAGACTGATAGTATTCCATCTGTTTTCAGCCTCCCAAGCACTGGGATTATAGGCCCTCGTCACCACACCCAGTCTCAGTAACTGTCTCAGCATACCCCAGGGGCAGGGCTGGCACAGTTTGTGGGGCTGAGACACTTTAATGTGCTGAGCTATCTGGCTGGCCCCTGAGCAGATCTTTTAAGTGGTAATGGAAAGGGAATTACATCTGGAGCACAGAGGGGTCAGGCATTCCTCAGATCTCAAGTTTCAAGCTGAGGAGTCTGGCTTTAGCTTGTCACACAGCTGGGTAACTCAGGTGGATATTAGAGGTACGACAATAGTGGCTCTAAAGGTTCTCATCATCCAAGAGTGCCTTTCATGCCACAGTGGGTATCATGAAAAGATAAAATGAAACCAAGAGTCAAGATGGAAGAGACTGTATATGTACATCTAATGTTATTAATCCATTTCATGATTCAAAAATGAATGTGCATCCAGCTGAGAAATTTTCTAGATGAGCCAAACCATTCTTAGAGATTGTGAACTTGGGAGAGCTGAAGCCTGTTTACATATTAAAGATGGACAAAGATATTTTTTTTTACCAAACAAGGCAATGTGAAGTTACCACCACATATAGTGAGGTTTTAAGCAAGAAGGACACAGTAACTTGTAGTCGTGACTCAATAAGATTATAATGAAGCTAATCAATTCCTATTACTTAGTGACATAATAGCCATTGTAAATTGATGCACATTAGTCAGGTCTATGGTAACACCTTGGCATAAACAAACCTACTGTACTATAAAAGCATAGTGCAGAATGTTATGTACCATACATGATACTTGATAATAACTGAGTATTTTGCTACTATATGTCTTTAATATAGTTTACTTTTGTCATGATTTTAGAGTGTATACCTTGTGTTTATTAAAAACAAGTTCCCTATAAACATCATGTTGCATTAGTCTGGCAGCAGTCTCATACACATTATTATTGTTTTGCACCTGGTTTTTACCATGTCTCTTTATGGCATTGAGGGCATGTCAAATGATTGACCTTGACCAGACAGCTTTGTGTAAGGATTCTAGCTTATACATAGTGTTTGCAATATGCAGTTTCCATGTGTTTCTTATAATATGTCCCATTGTTTGGTGCTGAGCACTGGCAACTGATAGGCTATGAGCAGTGACAAAAATAAACAACAAGCTTATAAGATTATAGGTTATTAAGTAGAATAAATTGTGCTATGTTGGCTTCCTTTTTGTTCTTCACTTTCATTTTCTTTTGAACAAGAGGTGATATTATAATAATATTTCAGAAACATGGATGGCAATGTTTCTTTTCTTATGGTTCAACTCTTGTGGACAATCTGGTGACATTGTAGGCACTGGAGTGCTGATAAGATGAGGGTTATGGAAGTGTCACAGGGTTACATTCTTGTGGCACCAGAGGCTGCTACTCAGCCACACAGTCTAGTATTAGTATCAGCAAAATTAATGATGAGGCTGGGGAGATAGATCAGTGACATAAGTGCCTGCTTGGCAAGTGCAAGAGTTTCTGAGTTCAATCATTGGTACTGAAAAAGAAAATGGATGATGAGGTGAACGACACTCTAGTGTCTTGAAAGATGATATGAAAACAGAATGTGTTACAAATAGCTTAGATAAAAATTAAGGACGGGACCCAAAAGTTTTAAAACAGGGTAGAACAATGCAGTCAGACCAGCAAGGGGAAGTTTGAGGGCTTTATTTTTTATGGTCTTACCCAGGAGTGTTAAAAGCTTACAAGTATGTAGAATTGAGTTAGGGTAGCTTAAGATAGTTGTGTGGTACAGGTTGACTAATTCAATGTAAAATCTTTTTCAAAGACTTTTGGATTTCAAATTTTCAGATTAGAGCTTCTCAACCATTCATGGTTGTTACATAAATATTGTAAAATTTGAAAAACTAAGAAATTGGAAACAGTTGGCTCCAAATATTTTGGCACAAAGGGTATTTAACCTGTACTAGTTTTTTAGCTGATGGTGTGGAATTAGGGTGATGTATACGCCCATGAAGGAACATGCTCTCAGAATGAGTAGCTGGCAGGACAAGTCTAGGTGTTGCATGAGGAACCAAGTTATTATTTCAGCTTTGAGAACCCTCTTTAGGAAGACTGCAGCTTCTTTATATCTACATCTATGGTGAGAGTTTCAAAAGTTTCTTTAACAGTTGGCAGAATCTGAAATTTTTAACAAGGAGAAGAGTGAATTTGGAGAAGAAAGGAACATACAACTCTTACTTGGTACCTGAAGGCTCATCCAGTGGGAAAAGGATACATCTTTCTTCTCTATTGAGGCAGAACTTGGCCACAGTGGTCCTGAAAAGGGATGCTGGGGTGGGGGGATTACCTAGCCCTTGAACCAGAGGAAGTCATATAGAAAACTGGTAAGTATACTCATCAGTGAAATAAGTCAGACCCATATGTGTGAACATCATATTGACTCCCTAGTGTAAGAACCTGAAAGAGTAAATAAAATCTGAAAGGTATAATAGTGTGAAAGGGAAAGGAACTGCTCAAAGGGAAAGAACAACTGGGCTGAGGGAAAGGAGGAAAGAAGGAAGGAAGGGAGAAAATACATATATCTGTATGCACAGGATAGCTTGCACAGTTGTGCTGCTGATTTCTACTGGGCTATTGAAGGGAATAGTTAAAGCTTAATTCTTTTCCTCTTTTTCTTTTTTGTCCAATTTTGCATGTGTGTAGCTGTTAATCTGAACAACTAATTTGAAGACAATTAAATGCAATATGACAACTATTGTTGAATTCCTATCATCTTGTGAAATTTTGTATCATCTCTAATGATTTTTTGAAAATTATTTTTTATTATCCTTAAAAAAGAAAAAGTATCACATTGGCTATACATAGAAGAGATATTTAAATTCATTTTAAGCCTAGGATGTGACTAATGGACCTTTTTCCCTGAAGAAAACAAAATATATTCTTTGCCTTTAAAATCATTATTCATATCCTTTTTTTAAAAAAAAAAAAAATGGTGTATCTGATCCACATGAAAGTTACATGCCTTAGCCCAGGAAAACATCCTCAGCTGGGTTTGCAGGGCTGCTTACCATATTTTGCTTAGTGATAATCTGGTTTTACAGGTTTGGACGTTTATGTACTTTTTAAATGGGAAATAGGCGTGTCTTTGTAGAAAGGTGTCTTAGTTGTGTTCTTTTGCTGGCATACGACATCTTACACTCACATATTAAAGAAGAGTTTGCATCTTGCCTCACAGTTTGTAGAAGTCTGGGACCACTGTCTGCTGGCTCCAAGGCAGAGCAGCGTCACAGAGGTGCCTGGCAAAGGAGATGCTGCCCCTGTCCTGGTGGCCAGAAAGCAGAGAGTGAAGGGTACAGCTGGCAAGGCAGATAAGTGTTGCCAGGGGACAGCCTGATGACCTTCCTCTTTCAGCCAGTCCTACCTCCCTCCTAACAAGAAGAACTGTATGCCCCACTGTGCAGTCAACTTCCAAAAGCCTACACAGGAGGCTCTCGGGGAACATCTAGCCCTATACCACAACAGAGACCTTCAATTGAAACCCACATCCAGGAAAACAACTCCTCATTTTCATACTGCTTTGTGTTGGTTTCCTGGCAAAAATGGGGGGATTGGACATGGGGTCCAATAAAGGGAAAGTAACAGGAAACCTTACCTCTTCTACTCAATCCAGCCTTTTGTGATTGAAGTCAGTTTTAAGATTGGCTTTGGTGGGCTGTCAGGATAGCTCAGTGCCTGCTTAGGCAAGTGCAGAGACCCAGGTTCGATCCTCAGCACCACATGTTGCCCTAGTCCCACTCTCGGGCACACTAAACTGGTCACTGAGTCTAGGCATGGTGATGCACGCCTGTAATCCGAGCACTGGGGAGGCTGCAAACAGGATGTTTATTACAAGTCTGAGCTGCCTAGGGAGACCCTGTACAAATAAACAAACAAACAAACAAACAAAAACCAAACCTCATAAAATTGATTTTGGTGTAAAAGGAATTAAGATGTGATATGTGTGTACACCAACTCCCCTTTGATAAATGTATTTATTATGTGTTAGAAATATCCTAATAAAAAGTGGCTTTTCTGGTCTGGTGTGAGCCGTGTCTCCTGTTTGCCTTCTGCTTCTATTTTCTTTATTCCTGTTGTTCTGTTTTCTTTTTCCTTAGTTCATGTCTATAACGTATGCTGTCCATACTCTTGTGGGTGAATAGCACATGCGCATACCACATCTTAATTCTTTTTTAGTCCCTTCCCTCAATCTTTCCTCCATCTCTTGATCTCATTCCTATTTGAGAAAAAAACTATCTCCTTACTTCCTATTATCTTTTAATTTGCTCTGTGTTTATATTCTTAGTTTCTCATATAAGAGAAACTGTGTTATGCTTGAGTTTGTGTACCTGATTTATTTAACTTGACACTGTGGTCTCAAGGTTCACCCAATTTCCTTCCAACTACTCGAGTTTATCCTTCTTTGTGGCCGAGTGATACTCCACTGTCCGCTGTGTATAACTACCACATTTTTTTTTTATCTGTTTATCTATTGATGGACATATAAGATGTTCTGTTCCCATTGTTTTTTTTTTTTTTTTTTTTCCTTTTTGAGACTGGATCTCACTACGCAGTTCAGGCTGGCCTTGAGCTCACTTTTGTAGCCCAGGCCAGTCTCAGACTCGCACTGATCCTCCTGCCTCAGCCTCCCAAGTGCTGGGATTACAGGCGTGCACCACCATGCCCAGCTCTGTTCCCATTCTTAAAATGGTGTGTTTTCTTTTTATTTTCCCCAGTGATATGTAGAATTACATTCATTGCAAATGGATCTTTTTTATATTCCCCTCTTTCTGTCTCTGTCCTTTCTCTGCCACTTGCTGTTTGGCTTTGGGAAAGTCACCCTCTTGATCATTTTTTCTATGTGGCACTGAAAGGAAAGAGAAAGAAAAACAAGGGAATGTTAGGACTTGTTCCTGAAGGCTGTAACAAATACCACTTTGATGAAATTAAATATTAAAATGCAAGTTGTGTATTAGTCTATTTTGTTGGTGATATGCAATAACACAGAGTAGGTAGCTTATAAAGGAAGGAAGTTTATTTTGGGCTGCAGGTCTGGGCCATGGCTCAGGGCTGCATCTAGTTATATTTTCCTACTGGTAGCATCCTAAGATGGCTCACAGCATTACATAGCTGTGGGGAGACAGGATATGTGCATGTGTATGTCCTGGTCACTCCCTTTCCCTAAAAAGCCATCAGGATGCCATCATGGGGCCCCACCCACTGACCTTATCTAATCTGAGTCATTACCCATTGTGGCTTATATTTCCATTCTCTTAATACTTAAGGGTGGAGATTAAATTACAGCATGAATTTTAGAGGGGAGAAGCCATAGAAAATCATACAGTTATGAGTTTACAATTATATTTTACAAATGTGTCTAGGTACTCAAATCCTAGAAGGCTCTTGTTTTCCAACTCTTTACTAGTAAGCACAGTTACTGTTTACTGACGCAAACAAAAAATGCTTGTTATGTAACTCTTTAAAAATTAAAATGCAACTTCCTCTAGTAAGGTGCCAGATATCTTTCATTACTTTCTAGCAATCATACTTTATCTTGAGGTTTGTGATGCTCTGCTTTTGTTTGTTTGTGCTGAGTAGAATTTAGAGATTTCCCTCTGACAGTCAGCAGAACTGGGAGCAGGTGTTAACCCCTGTACTGAGGGCTGTGCTGAGGTTGTGCTGCTCTTGGAGGTGCTGCTGGTTTACTGAAGACAGGTGTGGGAGGAGACGGCAGGGGGGAAAGAGTGTGGCATATGGAGCACACGTGGGATGTGGAAAGCCAGAAGAGCAGTGGTGAGGGATGTAAGCCTTTCCATGCACGTGCATGGATGTGTTTCCCCCATGTTCACAAGGATATGAAGAAGGGAATGCAAAGCTCTAAGGCACTGATGTGTCTTAGTGAGGGAGAAAAGGGATAGATAAGAAATTTGTAAAAAGCAACTTCCCTGCCAACTTATTTGAAAAGATCTCATTTAGATTTTTTAAAAAATCTGCTTGTTGGAAAAGTAGGACACTGAGAAGAAGAAGGGTGTTGAGTATCTACAACATGCATAGACAGAGGGTCAGGTTTCTCATAATCCAAACTCGGCCCTTATTCATGAGGGATGTGTTCCAGGATCCCAATAGATGTCAGAACTGTGGATAATACCAAAGCCTAGATCTGCCTTTTCTATTTATACTTACCTGTGCTAATGTGCATCTTCTAAATTAGATAGAGTAGAGATTAGCAATACCTGTTTCTTTAAAAAATAAAAAGTTTAAAAACCAGTAACTACTCATGGAACAATTATAACAAAGTAGTGTAATAACATTTAAGTGAACATAGTCTTTTTCTCTCAAACTATCTTACTATCTTCACCTTTATTGTGATGATTTGGGGTAATTCAACGTCCATTCAATGCAATAAAATAAGTTGAATGACGTAGATACTTGTGTAGTATTCGGCACTACACAAGAGTGGCCAGAACACAGCAGTGTTGTATTGTGGGAGTTGATCTGATAACCTAGACACCTGCAAGGTACTAATGGGAGGGTAGTATGTGCAACGTGGATGTGCTGAAAAAAAAAATGTGTGACTCATACTTCCATCAAAATGGAACAGATTGGCACATGACTTTATCATATTATTCAGAATGGCACACAACTTCAAATATATAAATTATTTACCTCTGAAATTTTCCATCTCATATTTTTCAACCACAGTTGACCTCTCATATTAGAAACTGCAGAAAGCAAAACTGCTTAGAGGGGGAAACTTTTATAGCACTTTGCTTTATAATATATATATATATATATATATATATATATATATATATATATATATGTTATATATATTTATATATGTTATATATGTTACATAACCCCAAATATATATTTTAATATACAAAATAATGTGTTATACAATGATAAGGGAAAAATGTGTTACTGTATTTCAAAAGTATCTGATTCAGTTGAAACTTAACAACAGCCTTGTATTAGTTAGCTTTCCATCTTTATGGCAGAATGTCTGAAGGAAACAACTTGAAGAAAAGTTTTATTTTTGGCCATGGTTTTAGAGTCCAGGGCTCATTTGGCTGTTGCTCGGGGCCTGTAATCAGGCTGGACATCATGGTGGAAGTAACATGTAGGAGACAAAAGCTGCTTACCTCATGGTGGCCAGGAAGCAGAAAGAAAGGGAAAAATGGCCAGGGACAAATATATTCTTCAAAGGTCCCTTCCCAGTGACCTGCTTCCTCCAGCTAAACCCTATCTCCTAAAGTTTCCACCACTTCCCATAATCTTACCAGTTGAAAACCAAACCTTGGACTTATGGCCTCAAAGGGATGCTTATTCAAGCTCTAATAGTCCTCTCAGGCCAGCAAAATAGCTCAGTGGACTGAGCGCCTGCTTAGGCTAGCACAGGGACAGGGGTTCGATCCCCTGTACCACATGCTACACAGGCCCTGTCCCCAGGTGCACTGAGACAGTGACTGAGTCTGAGTGTGGTGGCACATGCCTATAATCCCAGCGCTGGGAAGGCTGAAAATAAGAGGATCGTTATAAGTCCAAGCTACAGAGTGACACCCTGTACCAAATACTTATAAAGGGGGGAGTTCTCTCATGTTAGGGGTGTGTGTGTGTGTGTGTGTGTGTGTGTGTGTGTATGTATGTATGTATGTATATGTGTGTACATTTTTAATGAATTAGGAGGAAGTGTTTAAGGTTATTAATTTGACACCATATTGAGGCATCTGGGGTAGAGAAGAATGTTGTTGCTGTTAAACCCTCCCACCTGCAGTCCCAACACAGTGCGCTCATGATAATAGATAAAATGACATTGACCTGCACTTAACAATTTAGTGGTAGCTATGCATGCATTTATAGTAACAGAAAAATAAATATGTACACTATTAGATTTTAAATTTTGTGAAGGCATAAATAACATTGATCTTCCTCACTATTCATTCAGTCCTTTAAACATTTGTTCACTCTCCAAATATGTATGAAGTGTCTGATGTGTATGGTAGACGTTGGGTGATAGTTTTACTGTCTAATATATCTGATTCTTTTTGAATTTTATAAAGAAAAAAGTGGACATTATGAAATGTAGATAAAGTGTCTTCTAGTGGCTCAGGGAGTCTTCCCCAGAAGTGAAAATTGTACTGTGAACTGAAAACTGTAAAAGAGGTGTCTGGGGGAGGTTGAGGAGGATTCCACATTCCAGGCAGATGCGCGAGTGTGTGCACAGGCTTTGAGGTAGGGCATTAGGTGCATGGTGACATGAGAGAGGCTAGCATTGCTGCAGCCTAGAGGACAGAGGGTGAGTGGTAGGGATGGAGCTGAAGGGGCCCTAGGGGCCACATGATACAGACCATGAAGGTCAGAAGAACGTGGCACCCCTATTTTTTTTAATTTTGAAAAATTTCCAGCCTATAGAAAAATTCATCAAGTAATAAAGTCAGTTATCTATATTTTTAGATGGTTAATATTTTTCTAGCTTTATTCTCTGTCCTCTCTCTTCTCTCTCAGTCTGTATCTCTGTCTCTCCCACCCATCATGTACACACATACACAGAGTTTTCTTTGCGAATTCACTTAAGATTAGATCATAAAAATCATTTCATGCTACCATGAATTCTAAAGCATGTGTTTTTCCAGAAAAAAGATATCTTCTGATATATTGTAGTATTATATACACCTGAGAAAGTAAATATCAATAGAATTCTTCTGCCTAATATACAGTCCACATGACATCTTTATTATCTCAACAGTGCATTTTGATATTTTGTAAAAATACAGAATCCATTGGCATTTGGGGAGCAACTTATGTGAGTTATTTTATAGAACACCCCTCAACTTAAATTTGTCATGAGCCTCAGTGATGCTTATTGTCAGTTCTTTTGTGGGGGCAGCTGCTGGCTCTTCAGTCTTCATGTCCCATGATTAAATTCAGGCTGACCATTGGTGGCAAGAACACTGCAGAGTGACGGGAGCCATAGAGAACAAACTGCCTGGAAAAATGGCACAAGACATCCTTTTCCATTGTGTTAATTTCAATCCTTTGGTTTAGACACTGTCTACTAGATTTCTACATTGTACAAATAATATTTTCTTGGTGTTGAAACTGAAGTAATTTGGGGGATGATGCTTTCAGATTCTGTATCTTGATTCACAATGATTTTTCATGCCATATTTCTACCATTTGTTGGTGTCCCTTGCCCAAGATAATTATTCTGGTGATTCCATGATAGTGACTCCTTAAAATTTTGTAATTTTTCTACGTTAATGGATATTTTTTTCTTAAGATGAGTCTTGCCTTCTGCACTTTTCAAGATCAGAGATATTATGGACTTGTGGACTTCTAAAATTTAAAGTGACAATAACATGCATTTATAATTCATTCCTAATATTCATCACTTTCATGTTTCAGTTTTTCCATATGTGGCCATCAGGAGCCCCTACATGAAAGGTTTTTGAAACAACCAATGAGTGAATGAAATAGTGAGAAAGTAAGGAATGGTCTGTATGTTTACCATGCTTTTCTTCTCCTGAGCATCTGTTTGTCAGTCTAACATAAATGTATTCCTATTTTTCTCTAGGTCTCATGGATTAATTTGCTCCCATTCAGCAGGAACCTAACAGATAAATCCTTCTGCTGCGTATCAAGACAATGCTTGTGACCAGGATGGCAGCTTTGTTGGAGTGTCACAGTGTTCAAAGAGGACAAGTGGCTTGAGAATTTCCTGTCATTTGTATTGCAGCCTGGAGGAGACCCCTTTCCATTAAGTCAGACTGAATGCCCAGCAGCCTCCACTGAAGAGCCCACCATGAGCATCCCAGTGGCTCCAAAGAAATCATGTTTCAGTCAGTTGCAGGACAACAGAAATGGAGCAAAAAATAATAATGAGAGCGTTCTAAGTCTGGGAGATACAAATGCCAATCAGATCATGTTGGAGGTCAGCTCCCCTCAGGATGAGTCCAAGACGTGTGATCTGGCAGAGAAAATTGGAAATGTGAATTCAAGCGGGCTGGAGTACCACCTTCACTTCCAGAAGGAGCCTCATCAACTTCAGGGCTTTAGGAGAGGGTCTCAGGCTGGCTCCACAAGTCTGAAAGATCTTAAACTTTCTCCTGCTTTCTCAAGAGGATTCCATGAAGATGGTGCTGTGGAGAGAGGCACAGGGATCTCATTGACACCCCAGAGTGCCCAGGGGCCAAGCCTGACAAGTTGGAGGAATATCATGGGTGAGGCCAGCTCAGAAGTTTTGGCTAAAAAGGATGTAGAAGTTCCCTGGCATGTTCCAAAGGACAAATTGGCCAAGACTCTTGACAATGAAGAATTGAGAAGGCATTCTTTGGAAAGAGCAAACAGCTCTGCAGTTGCAGCTGGGAGCTTGACTTCACAGTATCCGAAGCTTGTGAGGCCCAGTACCCCTGAGCCATGGAGTCATGTGCCCAGGTGTGGGGAGGAGCTGCAGAGGACACTGGCTGCCCATTCTCCAGAGACAGCTTTTCTTTCAGCTTCCAGTACCTCAGAGGGAAAAAGTGTGCTTCCTCTTGAACCATCTACCTCAGAAGCCTGGGACACCATCCCCTCGGAGGCCTGGATAGAGGGGGCACATGAACTAAATGTTTGCAATGAGCACAAATCACGTTCCACACATCCTGAGCCTGCTTTGAATTCCTCTTTGTTGTCAAAGGAAATCCTGAATTATCCTGAAGCACAATTAGGTCAGGGAAAGGGAGAACCGAAGCTGGAACTGAAGTATGCTGAACTCAGGGCTGGGGAGGAGCTACAGCCAACTCAGGCAGGCGACTTGGTATATCAAAAGGAGGAGACTATGGCTCCTCCTGAGAGAAAGGAGACATGTGGGGAAGCACATCGAGAAGCCACCAGTGCCATCAGCAGTCCATCAGATAGTATCTGCCGTCATCTTGGGGTGGGTAGATGCAGCAGTGAGGAGACAGAAGTCAAGACAGGCATGGAGGAGTCTCTCCAAACCACTCTCAAATCTGTCCCTGCTTGCTTGGAAGTGGCTGGTAATCAGTTAAGTAGCAAAATTTCACTAAGCACAGGAAGTAAATTTGGTGACATGGCATCCAGAAACTTTTCTTCAGGTGATGGCCATGTAGCCATTATTCCTAATGGCCTCCCTGATAGCAAGACCTCAGATGTCAGTGAGGAGAAAAGGAGGCTGGACACTGGGATCGGGGATGGTGCTGTGGAGCTGGTATCAGACCCTTCTGTTGGAGAGAGCAAATCTGAGGTCCCTGAGTCCCCTTATCTTCACAACAGAAGCTCAGAAGTAGGGGAAAGCAAAGATACAGCAACACTTGTAAATGAACGTAGGAACCTTCTAGAAAATGAATCTAAGACTGATATTACTCCATCTGGAGAAGAAGACTCATTTCTCAATACCCCAGCTACCCTTCACCCAGAGACAACTGTGAACATGACCCACCATCCCACACCACCCAGTAGCACTTTCCAGGCCCCTGGTGTGTTCGGTGGGGATACAGGGTCACCCTCAGTGGTCCCACCCTTCACTGAGAGTGTGCAGCTGTTGAACACATCCCCAGAAGTGCCTGACAGGAACACCTGCCCCAGTGGGATCCCCAAGCCTGTTGTCACACATTCTAAGGGCACAGCTTCCTTGCAGGAAGGAATGGAGAAACAGGTTGAAAAAATGGAAGACAGAACAGACACAAAGCCGATCATTATGCCTAAGCCCAAGCACGTGAGGCCTAAGATCATCACTTACATCCGGAGGAACCCACAGGCCCTGGGACCGGTGGACACTTCGCTGGTTTCTATGGGGCTTCCCTATGCCCCGCCCCCATGTAGCATGGCCCCACCCCAGGAAGATAGGGTGGCGAGTAGTGACCTCAAATCCTCTGCCAACCTCTATGAGAAATTCAAGCCTGACTTGCAGAAGCCCAGGGTTTTCAGTTCCGGATTGATGGTGTCTGGTATCAAGCCCCCAGGACAGCCTTTCAGTCAAATGAGTGAGAAGTTTTTACAGGAGGTAAGTCACAGCATTTTGATACATCTATAACATGAATGTTAGTTCAGAGAATTGTGAAAACAAACTACCTTCTCTAAGCAAATTGCAGATGTTGATGGATACATTTGTATAGAAATAGGCAGTTTTGATGGGTGGCAGAGTTGTCTTGAGCAATGTATATTTCATATTGTTGTTTGGTTTTAGCAGATATAAGTACTACTAACACTTAGTTGAGTGCCTACTGTATATTGAGTGCACATATCCTCATTCTTCACTAATCTGTAACTTCCTGAAAGATGATCCTGTAGTTTTTGTCATTGCATACATAAACAGACTTGGACAGGTTGAAGTTGCCGACACAGTGCCATAAAACTGGGACAGCATAGAGATTCTCACTTGGGCCCGAGCTGTTCAGTGATACTGTGCTATATAAGATTTGTCTCCTGAAGGAATCTGTTTTGTGGTCCAGGATAGTTGCTTTTAGTGAAGGCACATCAGGTCAGCTTCTACCTGATGGCCTCTGGGACATGATGTGGCACCTGTGTGATGGCTCAGCCTCTTACATGAGCTCAGCATAGCTCCATGCCTCTCCGCCGTGATCCCTGCTCTTCCATCCTTCATCACTGTGCTGCTGCAGGACCTTTGTCCTCCTGTTCAGAATGCTCATTTCTCAGCAATCGGAATGTCCTCTCCCTTGCTTTCCTTCAGTCTGTGTCCAGAGGTTCATCTCTTTGAACAGTCTGTCTGCATTCCCAGGAGTCTGCTTTCTCTAGTCTATTTTTTCCTAGATCTTTAACTGACATATTTTGTTGCTGCTGCCTGTGCTCATTGGACTGTAAATTTCACAGGTAGGTGGATTTTTTTCAAGGTTGTTCCATACTATGTTCCCAGAGTTTACAAGGGTAACTGCTAGCAAAACATGCTGTTTAGGGCTGATTGTGTAGCTTAGGGGTAGATGTTTGACTAATATTTGTGAGGCCCTAGATTTCATTCCTAGCACTGAGAACAAAAAAAGAGATATTATATAATAGTTGAATCAGGCAACTCAACTCATATCACTAGGTTCAAAACATATACTGAGACTAAAAGGTAGAATAAGCCCAAAGCTAGACTCCAGCTTGGATGAATGCATTTATTTATTTGTTTTAAAGAAAATAAAAAGCAATGGTATAAAATTTCAAACCAACACAGCCTAGGGTACTGTGTGAATTTTTATGGTATTACCCTTTAATCAAAAATAGGAATGGGAGGGCTGGCAAGATAGCTCAGCAGACTAAGTGCTTGCTTAGGTAAGTGTAGAGCCCCAGATGTGATCCCTGGCACCACATGCCTTGCTGACCCCAACCCTGAGCCTGCTGAGCCAGCAACGAAGTCCAGCTGTGGTGGTGCATGCCTATAATCCCAGCAGTAGGGAGGCTGAAAAGAGGAGGATCGCTACAGGTCTGAGCTGTGTGGTGAGATCCTGCACACACACACACACACACTAAAAAAATTTAAAAAAAATAGGAGTAGGAGTCCCTTGGCCATTTTCTCCTGTAGTTACAGTGTGGTGGAGCTCAAGAAGGCCCCTCCTGTGTGCAGGATCCATGCAGGCAGATCTGAAAGCTCCCTTTCCTACCAGTGTGCCCAGGTTCCACGGGGTCACTCTGTAGTAGAATCCATTTCTAACCAGTTATATCAGAAATACCTTTCAGTTACAGAAGCCCTGCATTGTTTTAATACAGTAGGAAAAATTCTTAAAATCTCGAACTAGTCTTAGGCTTTTCTGGTGTTACTGACAGATCTTTCCCAGTTAGATAGTAGAGATGGAAACATAAATCAGGAGGAAGGCTCATCTGAGTGAAGGCTGTGTACTGAAGTCTTGAGTTTGAAACACCTTTAAGGAGAAGTCAATCTGTTTTTAATAAGGTCTTCAACTGATTAAAGAACCTTAGGTTATGAAGGATAATCTGTTTCATTGGGGAGGGGGTCTGTTGATTTAAATGTTAACCTCATCTAAGGAACACTTTCACAACAGTAATGTTTGTTTCTAGAATAATGTCTTAGTTACTTTTCTCATTGGTGAAACAAAATACCCAGTGCCCAAAGTGAAGGAGCAGAAGATTTATTTGGCTCACAATCTGTTGAGCTTTCAGTCCATAATACGCTGGCCCCAAGGTAAGGTGGCACATGGTAGAGGGGCAACAGTTCATGGCAGGCAAAAAGCAGCAAAGCAACAAGTGGGGAAGACAAGCCCCTTTCTTCCCCTTTCATCTTATTCAGACTGCTGGGGCTAGGGTGATGCCAGTCCTATCATTTGATTGACCCAACACTCACCCACTTTTTGTCCCAGTACTATATACTCTTAGGTTCAGCCACCTCCAAAAACCTCCTGTGGCCACTTGAGGCTTTTGGTGGACATCTGGACACAATCCATAACAACTAATGTTTGAGAACTATCTGGGCCCTATGTCTGACCATTGTGATATAGAAAATTGAGTCTCACAGGCCCCCTGTGAGTTTTGACCTCTGATAACCATCTATTTCCAAAAATCTTGATTAATTAATGAGATCAACACAGGGCAATCTTGAAAACTTTAATGGGTAGGTTGGAAAAGATATTAACTTCCCCATGAGACCATCTGCTGAAATCAGTGAACCGTGGCACCAAATATTAGACATTAAAATAAAAGTAGAAGATATCTGAGTAAAAGAATAAAGCCAGAGACCCAGACAGAAAGAAGAGAATGGTGACAGTTGTATCAGAGAGCAGCTGTGGAATATACTTTGACAAGAATATAATTTGCTGTAGCCTGAATACACCATCTACTGTAACAGTCATGAATATTTTATAACATGATTATAATAAAACTTTGAATGCCTAATCTTTTGTTTCAACAATGTCAGTTTTAAGGGGAACTTTGTGTTATCTATTTCTACACTAAAAGGGTATCAAATTAAAGAATTATCTCTTCAACAGCTTGGATCAAAGCTTTTATAGCCCCTATTAAAGAATATTGTTGAATGTTTGTGACTCTAAATAGCGGTTTGACACAAAAGGTATTGTGATGTACAGCGGAATTAATTAACAGATACATCTTTTCATACATTGCCGCCATCAATGTTTTTATTCATTATGACTTAAAGGCAATGGATTGTGTAGTTCTGACTCCCTTTTCATGTTTAATATAAGCAACAGAGGCTGGTGGTGTAGCTTAGGATTGAGCACTTGCCCAGCATGCACAGGACCCTGGGCTCAATCCCAAACACTGGGGTGGGGGAAGAGGAGTAGACCAAACAAACACCAGTGCTGTGGACAAACACTGTGAGAATGCAACATGGCATATAAATGATATGTATAAGTTGTATTTTAGTCTCAACACTTCAGCACAGGAGAAAGTAACAGTATTATTACATTATTAAATTGAGAAAAGAATAGAGTCTGGAATCCTTTGTTTCACAAATAGACATTGAATTCAGCTATATGTGGACACTGTTCTAGATGTCATGAGTTCAACAGGCTGTAAGACTTATTTCAGTGGAACTTACTCACGTGTTCTCCAGAGTATAACCTTAACAGTGAAGACCAGTGGATGAAGGCATTCCATTTTTAATGATATACACACACAGTAGGGGCCCTAAAAATTCTCTAAGTTTTCTAAATAGCCATCTCTCCCATAGAACAGAATATATTTTATTTTCTACATTGCCTGTGATGGTAAAGATAATATATATTGGTAAAGTTCATCCACTAAATGGTTCCTTTTCTCCATAAATATAATAACACTTTGATAATTTTATTAATATTTACCATGTTACTTCTTTGCTTCATTGACATTATGTATTTAAAGAGTACCACTGGCTTGAATTTCAATTATTTTGTGAGAGTGAGAGTAGAAAAATCTTAGAGTGAGTTCTTTTTCCTCCAGTGGAAATATAGATTCATATTGCAGGTCCCTAGACCTGCAAGAGTCCGAAGAGGTCCTCCCGTTGTGTTGTCAGCTTAGGGACGGGGACACTGGGTCCAGAGATAGGAAAAGGTCTGCAGTCCAGCAACTCCATGGAAGCAGAGTGGGTGCTGTGTGGACTTGGATCTGCTCACCCTGTTTAGTCTAGTGCTATGTTCTGAAGTTCCTGATTGAGCTTTTGGTCCTTTATTGCAGGTGGCAGACCACACTGGAAAAGAAGAATTCTGTTCTCCTCCCTATACACATTATGAAGTCCCACCAACTTTCTATCGATCAGCCATGCTCCTGAAGCCCCAGCTGGGATTGGGGGCAGTGTCCCGACTGCCCTCTGCAAAGAGCAGGATTCTGATCGCAAGTCAGCGGTCTTCAGCAAGCGCTGTCCACCCGCCAGGACCCATCACTGCGACTGCCAGTCTCTACACTTCAGATCCCTCAGGTAATGAGTGCAATAATCACTGCAGTTTCCCTGCTGTAGGTTAAAATAATTCTCATGTCAAATGTTATAATTGTCTAAAATGTGAATGCCTATTATCGCTTAAAAGGAGACTTTTGCTGTTCCTCTATCTGTCTTGTAGATACAAATATTTGTGAAAACTCATTTGCTTACATCATCATCCTCTTTTTAAAAATAATTTTTTAAAAATCTTTTATTTATTTATTTGGTACAGGGTCTCACCATGCAGCTTAGACTTGTAGTGATCCTTCTATCTCAACCTCCCCAGCTCTGGGATTACAGGTGTGTGCCACCACACATAGTTCTGGGGCTGGCATGGCATGCCTGTGATTCCAGGGACAGCACAGCATTCAGTATTGAAGATCAAACCTGAGTCCTTTACTTGCCAGGCCAGCACTTAGACCACTGAGCTATCTCCCAAGCTCAACACTGTCATTCACTATATGTCACCTTTTCAATGTTGGCTTTTGTTACCACTGCCCTTCTTCATAAAGGGTCTTCCTCTCTGAAACATTCTATAAACCAGTGTTCAAAAGATCTTTTTTCTAATTTGCATTGCTTGAATGACTAATGATGTTGAACATTTTGTCATAGATTTATTTGCCATTTGTATTTCTTCATCTGAGAAGTGTGTATTCATCTCAAATGCCCAGTTTTTGATCAAGTCTTTGAATTTTGGGGGCCTTTTTTGGGGGGATCTTTTTAAAAAATTCTTTATATGTTCTAGATACCAGTCATTTGTTTGAGGGATAATTGACTAAAATTTTTCCCAATTCATGGGTTTTCTTTTTACTCTGTTGATTTCTTTTGACATGAAGAAACTTTTTTAAAAAATGAGATTGCAGTTGTTGATTCTTTAAAGTATTTCCTATGCTGTTTGATTTGTGTTCATGAGCTACCTACCTCTGTGTCTTTAAGATTTCTCTCTAACTTCTAGTAAATTTAGTGCTTCTATTTTAATATTTAGATCTTTGACACATTTTGACTTTAGTTTAGTGTATAGCAATAGATATGGGTCATGTTTGGTATGTGAGAGTCCATCTCTCACCAGAAAGAATGGCTGACATCATGAGAAAAAAAAATCAACCAATAACAAATGCTGGTGAGTCAGTGGGGAAAAAGCAACCTTTTTCCACTATTGGTGGGAATATAGACTGTGGAAATCAGTGTGGAGATTCCTCAAGAAAACTATGATTAGAGAGGTACCATTCGACTCATCTATTTCTCCTTCTGGGTATTTTTCCAGGA
>PVKN010006626.1:0-28246 GCA_004027915.1 Capromys pilorides
AGGTGACTTTCCAACTAGAAACAGACACTCCTCTACTGTGGGCCAGATCTCAAGACAAGAGTAAACAGAAGCAACTACATACTTCCTTAAGGGTGGGCATCAAGGATTGATATGCTAAAAAGTATCAATCACCTTGAAAGAACCTGGAAAGAGTCACGAGCCCAAGCCCAATAGGTGGTATTCTTGCCCGCTTGCTATGTGACTTGCCTTCCCATTGGATCCCGATTTTAATCAATGTTATATGAGCAATGGTGCTTATAATCTCATTGGTTGACCATAGTCTTTGTCCCACCTCATACTCACCTAAGCGAGTTCCCATGGCTTCCCTCTATAAAAGTCCCTGAAAGCAACAGCTTCTGGGGGATACCCACTCGAGATTCCCCTCCTGTCTCTCTCTCGGACAGGAGCTTTCCTTCTCTCAATAAATATGTTCTGCTCATTACCTCCGTTTGTTCCTAAAATTCATTCTTCGGTTTTGGAGAACACGAACTCATCCCAGGTACTTTTCAGGTTGGGGATCAGTTTTCCCTAAATCATTTGGAGGTTCCCTATTGGAGGTCATCTACCCCAAATCAGTTTTTTCTTCCTGCACCAACAGGACCCATAACTGAGTCTGAGACCTAGTCCTCCCGCTTAGTCTCACTGGGAGCTCGCAAGGCCTAGAACCTGTTTCTGAGAATGAGAGGCTGGTCCTGGGTTCGTACATCTGCAGAAATGAACATGGACTCAGGATGCTCCAGGGTACATCTTCCTGCCCCAGTCAGCATCCAGCCCAAGGACAGTTGGTACAGAGCTCTTACAACCTACCCAGGAAAAGAAATATTTATTTCTGGGCCAACAAAGCACATCTTTCCTTGTCCATTTCCCAAGAAGAACCAAAAGCACCTTTTAAAAGTGCAGAGCTAACAGGGTGTGATGGGGCATGCCTACAATCCCAGCACTATTTTTGGCAGGCTGAGGTAGGAGGATCTCTGCAAGTTCAAGGCCAGGCAACCCGGGCCATATAGTGAAATCCTGTCATAAAAGCAATCAGACTAAAAACTGGGTAGCTGTCCCCTGGAGTGGCTCTCTCTGGGAGGAATGGGAGTCGCAGATCAGAACGCAGTTCTGCTAGGACCTTGGGAAAGCAAAGCCAGACCCTGTTCCATGATACTGAGGCTGAGCAGCCTCATCT
Organism: Capromys pilorides; assembly: GCA_004027915.1. Lineage (NCBI taxonomy): Eukaryota > Metazoa > Chordata > Mammalia > Rodentia > Capromyidae > Capromys > Capromys pilorides. The sequence goes on from PVKN010006626.1 coordinate 1,175, forward strand.
CAGCCAGGGGGTGCAGGAGACCCTGGCCGGCAGCCCTGTCATGGCTGATGTCAGTGTCACAACAGGAGGCACCTGCACCAGGCATCAGCAGCACACAGCCACACGCACTCTGATGCCTCGTATTCCTTCTTGCCTGCGTTCTGGGTTTTCTACTGGAGTTGTAGGGCTGTTTCTATGGAGACACATCCTGCTTTACGTACAGATTTCCCTCTGGAGGGCCTGGGGCCAAGAACACTGACCTCTCATGTCTACAGGGCTGGCCTTGCTCCTGTGAGCTGGATCCACAGTCCAGCAGAAAGGAGTCTGAGCTCAGAGCTCAAATGTGGGGATTCCAGGGTCACAACATCCACGGGTCAGGATAACCTCTCCCTTTCTCAGCAGCAGCTGCTCCAGGGGGACAGAGCCAGCCCAACAATTCCAGGAACAGCAAAGTCAGTGGGAAGGACCTGGGTGGGGCAGCGCTGGCCTGGATCCAGTAGTGTGGCTACAGATAAGGCTCCTTGGGGCAGGGGCTCGACAACACTCCACACCCACATGGCTTCCCTTGGCACTGCAAAGTTTACAGGAGAAAGGACTGTGGAGACAATAGAGCGCAGGTCCCCACCCAGCCTCTGCCCCCACCCAGGGCAGTGAGGAGTCCACATACTTTCTCTGGCACAAAGCCATTGTCAGAACCTGCTGGCTTTGGGGTCTGTGGGAGGGGCTGTGGCTCTTTCCTAATGCTTTTTTTTTTTTTTTTTTAGAAATGTCTGTTTATCTGTGAACTGAATTTATTCAGTCTGAGGCCAGAAAGAAGCTGTGCAGGACTCAGCAGGCATCAATACCAGACTGCTGACAAGGTGTGAATGCGAGCAGGGCCAATGCTGGGGCCGCCATATTGATGCAGGAAGAAAAAACTGATCTAGGGTGGATGGGAACCTCCAAATGATATAGGGAAAACAGATCCCCAACCTGAAAAGTTCCTGGGACAAGTTCGTGTTCTCTAAAACTGAAGAATGAGTTTTAGGAACAAACGTAGGTAATGAGCAGAACATGTTTATTGAGGGAAAGAAAGCTCCTATCCGAGAGAGGGACAGGAGGGGGGTTCCAAGTGGGTGTACCCCAGAAGCCGTCTCTTCCAGACACTTTTATAGAGGAGCAGACATGGGAACTCGCTTAGGTAGGTTTGAGGTGGAACAAAGACTATGGTCAACCGATGAGATCACAAGCACCATTGCTCAGGTAACATTGATTAAAATCGGGATCCAATGGGAAGGTAAGTCATGTAGCAAGCAATCAAGAACACTACCTAATGAGCTTGGGCTCGTGACTCTTTCCAGGTTCTTTCAAAGTGGTTGATACCTACTAAAATATCAGTCCCTGATGCCCATCCCTAGTAAAGTATGTAGTTGCTTCTATTTACTCTTGTCTTGAGATCTGGCCCATGGTGGAGGAGTGTCTGTCTGTAGTTGGAAAGTCACCTTGCCTTTCATGTCGTCCTTGAGGGCCTGGCCCTGTCTGACTGCCTATAATATTTCTATCTAACTCAGCTGCCTACAACAATATGACCACTGACCCTGGGAGCCCCTGCCTTCTGTGGTCATGAGTTCACCAACAATGGCCAGGCTGGAGAGGAAATTAGAGAACAATTCCATTTAGAATAGCATCAGGGGCCAGCAAGACAGCTCAGCAGTCTAAAGCGCCTGCTTAGGCAAACTCAGACAACCGCAAGGACCGCAGTTCGATCCCTGGCACCACATGCTGTGCCAGCCCTACCCCCAGGGCAGGTTGGGTCAACCATAACATAAAGTTTAAAAAAATTTTTTAAAAAATAGCATCAGAAGGAGAGGACTAAACCTCACCAAAGAGCTAAAGATTTGTGCACTGAAAAATATACAACACTGATGGAGAAAACAAGGAATAAGTGAGGACAAGACCTCATGTGTTCATGAACTGGAAGGGATAATATTGCTAATGTAATAGTACAGCCCAGATGGCCTACAGATTTAATGCAATACCACCAAAACCCTAATGGGATTCTTTTTCAGGAACAAGAAGATCTATCCTAAACTCCATACAGATTCTTCAAGGGCCCCACATTGCCAAAACAATTTTGAAAACTTAAAAACAAATCTGGAGGGCCGGCGAGATGGTTCAGTGGTCTAAAGCGCCTGCTTAGGAAAGCTCAGGCAACTGCAGGGACTGCGGTTCGATCCCCGGCACCACATGCTGCGCCAGCCCCACCACCAGGGCAGGCTAAAACAGCCATAAAATGAGTAAATAAAGAAACAAACAAAACAAAACAAGCAAACAAACAAATAAATAAAATAAAATAAATTTAAAAAAAAAAACAAATCTGGAGGTCCCACACTTTCTGATATCACGATGTTCACAATGCGACAGGAGTCTAAACAGGTTGCTGGCATAGAGACCGACGTCGAAGTGAAGGGATCTGAATGGGGAACCCAGCAGTGGCCCTCTAACAGTCAGCTGATGCCTCACAGCAGAGCCAAGGTTGCTCAGTGGAGACGGGGCGCCTCTTCAACACATGGTGCCGGAGAACCTGGACATCCAGCTGGGAAAGAAGGAACCTGAAACCGTACCTCACACCATAGATCCAAACACACTCCCAACAGGTCAAAGACCTAAACGTAAGGTCCGATGCTTTAAAACTCTTGTGAAGAAAATGCAAAGAAAAATCTTTTATGGATTTAGCAAAGATAAAACATACTCCAAACATTAAAAATGGAAATAAAAATAACTAAATCAGACTGTATCAAAATTAAACCTTGAGCCAGGCATGGTGGTACATAACTATAGTCCCAGCACTTGGGAGGCTGAGGCAGGAGGATCAGTGTGAGTTTGTGACCAGCATGGGCTACAACAGTGAGCTCAAGGCCAGTCTGAACTGCATAGTGAGACCCTGTCTCAAAAAGACAAAAAAAAAAATTAAACCTTGGGGTAACCCACTCATGTCCCCCTTCTGTTCCTCTCTTGAACAGAAGCTTTTTTTCTTCCAATAAATATATTCTGCTCATATATATATATATATATATATATATATATATATATACACATATACCTTCTTTTGTACAGAAGGACACAAATAGAGTGAAAGATAGCCAAATGAATGAGATAAATATTTACAAATCACGTATGAGCTCAGGGGTTAGGGGTCAGAATAGACAAAATACTCCTGCAAGTGAATGCCAATGACAAACAAAACAACCCAAAGCAAAAGCAGTCAATGGATCTGAATAGAAATTCCTGTAAAGAAGACATGCAAATGGCCAGAAGCCTGGGAAAGCTGTTCAGCCTCCTTGGGATTCAAAGAAATGCAATTCAAAACCACAAAAGATTGCACCTCAGCCCTATGTGGATAAATACCATTTTTTAAAAAACAAGCAAAACCCAGCCAACCTGTGTTGGTATGCAAGGGGGAACGCGGAACTCAAACACTTAGTAGAAAAAGAATGGTGTGGTCCCTGTGGGAGATGATAGGTAGTTCTTTAACAAAAACAACAGATGAGAATGAAAATAGCATTGCCATCTAACCTACCACGGTTACTTGTGGATCTGTGCTCAGAAGCATTGAGTGCCAGGTCTTGTGGGGACATTTATCTCTAATCCACAGTGATATCAAGGGAGTTGCCCAGCATCCAAGAGCTAAGGGACAGATGGATAAACATGTCAGAGTCACCACCGAGGTCATCTTCCCGTGACTATGCTGTGTTCACAGGCCCTGGCCCTGTCCTAGCATAAAGGGTTTGCTGCAATGCATATCCGTACCTGCATGCTCTTGGTGGATGTGGACAGGACACATGCCTCCACAGATGCAGTGTTTCACTTTGAGAGATGCCACCAACTGCAGACTCGTGCTGCTTCCCTAAGTCTCATCCTGACTGCTGGTGAGGGCTGGCATTCTAGAACAGCCCAACTTCCGGGTGAAATATGGTGGCTTTGATGCCATGTTCTCATTCTTCTCAGCACAGGAGGGCCACTATGCTTTCCTATTTCTATCTCTATTCCTTACCCATTGATTGGGGACTTGTTCTCTTGTCATCAACTTGTAATGAGGAAATATGAGATAAAACACACCATTTCCTCTGAATCTGACATGGATTACAAACATAATGGCTGCTCTCTTAAATTTTATACACATTTTTCCTTTTTTTTTTTTTTAGACAATGTGAAGTTTTTTTTCTTCAAATTGAATTTATTTGTTTATTTTTTTTAACTTTATTTGTTTATATTATGTCCAGATCAGCCTACCCTGGGGGTGGGACTGGCAGCATGTGGTGCTGGGGATCAAACCCCGCACTCTGCGGTTGCCTAAGCTTGCCTAAGCAGGTGCTTTAGACCATTGAGCTATCTCGCTGGCCCACATTTTTCCTTTTTGTAGTGCAAGTGCTATTTCTATTTTCGGATAAGGCTAACACCGTCATCTTTTGCTCTGTGGCCTTTTGCTCTCTTGGACCTTATTTGTACCCCTCCATTCCAGATGCAGTGATTTGTCTAATTCCCCTACATTTTCTTCTGATACTTTCTTGGCTTTACCCCTAGGGATTACATTTTGCATTTAAATGCTTGATCCACCCTATCAAATCTGGACACTGGAGCCCCTCACTCTGTCTTCCCTCAGTACATAATTTCTCTCCCAGCATCTGATCTGGGTTGTTTTGGCACTCGTGTTCTTTCTGGTAATGAGGATGGTTTGAGCCCACATGAGCATGCACGCATAAGCGTGCATGTGCGCGAGCGTGTACACATACACACACACACACACACACACATCTCACTGTTGCTTTCTCAGCTGCCACATGCCCTTGACTCCCTGGGCTCTATTGCTCCCACAAGCTCTGCACCTTGTCCACTTCCCTCCCACGTGAGACTGTAGCTCAGAGCGCTGGGTCAGGACTTGCCTTGTTGCTTACTTCTTGTTTTTTGTCTTTTTTTTTGAGACAGGTTCTCGCTATGTAGTTCAGGCTGGCCTTGAGCTCACTTTTGTAGCCCAGGCTAGTCTTGAACTTGCACCAATCCTCCTGCCTCAGCCTCCCGAGTGCTGGGATTACAGACCTGCACTACCATGCCCTGCATGTTGGTTACTTCTATTCTTTAACCAAGGCTTGCTCTTATCAGCTTACAGTGATTCCTCGTGGACACTCCCAGGAGGAACACCATGGTGGAGGTGTTTACCTTGGAACCATGACTTCTTAGGATTATTTATTTGAAAGAAAACTCCAAAATATTTTTTAAAGTCGTTGCACTGGGAGGCGTGAGACATTATGTCATAAAGGGAATGACCTCATGTCGTTAGCTAAAGCGAGGGAGGGGTTCTCAGGGTCAAATTTTCCATGACACAGAGCTGGCCTGCTCCCTCCCTCCTCCACAAGGTGACTTGCTGGGGGGTGTCAACTGCACCCCAGCCTGGGCAACCTCAGCTCAGAGTCATGGTGTACAGACACACCGAAGCTGGTGCCACCCTGGCATGTCCGTCTGCTGACCACTTGGCAGCTTTGAGGCATTCCTGGGCAACTTGTCATGGAGCTGTCTGCTGGCCGCAGAGCCATAGCGGGTGGAGGACACAGGAACACATCCGGAAACAGGCCCACCCTTGGGGAGGGCAGTGCTTTGTAAAGGAGGTGCAAGCTGCAAGGTTCTCCTGGAAGAAGCATTCCTGGGAGTACCCACCCCTGCTCCCCTCAGGCATGAGGCCCCCAGGCTTTCTCCAAGGACAGTTGGGCCTGTGGCTATCTCTAACATTCACGTCCCAGCATCCGGTTTGCAGAGACAATTGGTGTGTGCCCCTGGCTTCTGGAGCCTGTGGTGCTTGGGAAACAGGTCCCTAAGTGAGGAGGCAAATTCCCAGAGAGCTGCAGCAGGGATATTTGTGGGGAGGACAATGACACAGAGAGGCCACCTGTGCTTTGAGGACACGAAGACTGAGCTGAGCTACCAGGCTAGCTGGCCAGCTGACCAGTGTTAGGTGGGAGGCCACTCCCCTGTCACTTGCCTGCTGCCCCAGGACCTCAGTGGCCCCATTTCCCAGTGCCTCCTGCTAGAGTCTGAAATAGGATACGACTCAAGAGCGCCCATGGCTCAGACCAGCCCATATCCCCCAGTACCCCAGAGTCAAAACCTACAAACTCTGCTGCAGCTCAGGAGAGCGGGGAGGAAAGGAGCAAGCCCTGTCTGGAGCACTGCATTCGCTCATATGTGCATGCGTTCATGATACTAGGGACATGCGATGAGTAAACTGGAGGAGCCCCTCCTCCTGCAGGGCCACGCCCATCTGGTACAGGACCATGGCCTCTCCCGTGGCTCTTACCTTCTAATGGACCGACAGCAGCACCAGCTATACATAGATAACTGCTGTAGACACAAAAGCAGAAGGGCAGGGGCCCAAATGGCCTGAGGGTCAAGGCACAGGGAAGGCCTGGGCTTTGGTCTTCAGATGACACCATGTCCAGTGGGCTGGAGCACCCTTGAGGCTCAGCCCCAGTGTCAGAGCTTCTTCGAGAAAGCAGCATAGTTGAGGAAAGAACTCAGTTCCAGAGTCATCAGTTCAATGCATGAGTAATCTCAGGTCCCAAGAGGGAATAGGCCTGCAACTATGAGAGTATAGGAGTGGGGGTGCCAGGTCACCAGGCACCAGTCTAGAAAGTGAACTGGAGTAAAGCCCTGGAGAGACTCCGGGTCAGAGTGGGCATCTCTGATCCAGCCAGGGCGGCCACTGGCTCCAGGCTGTGGTGCAGCAGCAGCTGGGCAGGTGCCTGGCTGGGGGTGCTTCTGCCAGCCAACAGAATGAGGCCACTCTGAAGGTAGCAGAAGTCTTAGTGTCTCCGTAGCAGGGATTGTAGGTCCCAGCTCTGTCTGTAGCTCCCCAGTGGCCAGGTCCTTTCTCCTAGTGGGATGTTAATAGTTTCACTTTCTTGTTTTTGTTTTCATAGTGTGTGGTGTTTTAATTTAGGCATGGATCATTTAAAAGAGAATTTCTTTTCCTGAGTGCTATGCTGCTGGTTTTCATAAAGCACATCTCACACCATGTAGTGGTCTTCTCTGATAATCAGGAAAACCTAGAGGATTTGGAACTATTGAAAGGCTACTTTCCCCCATGCCATGGGGACTATGCTGGCCTCACATAATGATAGATCTGTCCTCTCACGGAAGGGACCCTGTGGCAGCCGTCATCCTGTGAGGGACAAAGCAGCCCAGATGAAAAGGCTGGAATGCCAGTAACTCATGGTGCTTTGTGGGGGACCTTAAAATAGTCATCTTGAAAAAAAAAAAAAAATTGGAAATGTCAAAAAGTTCCAGCTGTCCTTGGCATCTATTATTTGGTAAAAGAACAAAGAAAATTATTTCACACATTCAGAAACGATTTTTGATGTACAAATAAATGTTTATGGAAAGTACATGTTTAATGGGAACAGAGAGAGTCTACCTCTATGAGAGGACAGGTAAGCAATAAATAGCGGGGTTTAGGTGATCACAGGAGTGGATACTGGGGGAATTTTCATTTTCAAAGAAGGAAGTGTTGGGTTGGAGTCAGGCAGAGTGCTTGCCTAGTATGCACAAGGCCCCGAGTCCAATCTCAAGTACCAAAAAAAAAAAAAAAGGAAAGGAGACAAGAGAAAGACAGGAAGCCAGTGCCGGCAAGATAGCTCAGTGGTCTAAAGCACCTGCTTAGGCAAGCTTAGGCAACCACAGGGACCGCGGTTCAAACCCTGACACCACATGATGCGCCAGCCTCCCCCAGCAGGCTGAGCTGGCCATAACATATTGAAAAAAAAAAAGTTTCTGTAGAGAGGGTGAGACCTGATTTCAATGAAAACCAGAACTTCAATCAGTTTCTCTGCTCATTCAGGGGCCTCAAGGCAGCACGTGTAAACCAGGTGCCTTTCGTTGGAGATTTTCTGAATGGTAGCTGTAATTCTCTGACAAGTGCCAAAGGCCACCCATGGTGTTTCCTCGGTTGACCGATTCTAACAGACAGCCACCCAGTGGTGCCTGGCATCCTTCAGAGACTGAAGAGATGCTTAATTAATACATCAGTGCTGCTTGATGAACACCAGCGCTTCCTCCAGGCTCCCGCAGACAAGAGTCAGGCGTGCCTGGAGAAAGGAGGCGAGCCCAGCGGTTCTCCCAGCTCCTCAGAGGTCAAAACAGCTCAGTGCTGGGCTCCACATTCCAGGAGTGGAGTGTTGAACTATGCTTCCTCTGACAGAATTCAGGACGCTGTTAAAAAAGCATGTGGCCCAGCCTTGGTTTGAAGGCATCGAGTCAGCCGGAAAGTGGCATCCTCGGCGGCCCCGAGGGAGCTGTGAGTGGGCACAGCTCTGACTCACCACTCCTCTGGACTCCTCCACAGAGGGCTATAGCAGGTATGGCGGGGGCTGCCCTGGGCTTTAAGGAGTCCCCGAGCGGACCCATTCTGCTGCAGTGAGGGAAGGAGGCTGCACGTCACAGGAGCCTTGGGTGCCATGGGTCCCGCTCCATACAGAGCCAGAAGCGGTTGTATAACACGCCCAGAAACACTAAGCCTCCCTTCTTTCCAACACACCATGGCCTTTCTTAAAGCTCCAAGGTTTACGGATGTTATGGTTTGTATGTAGTTGTCCCCCCAAAGCCTCATGTAAATCATGGGGCTGTCAAGCCCCTGGCTCCAGGGGTGGGGCTTGAGGGGGCTTGGCCAAGAGAGGTGCCAACTGTTAAAACTGACAAGAAGTGCTGTCAGAGGTTCTTCCCTCACCCCCAACCCCGGGCGGCGGTTTCTCAGAGGTACGGAGTGAATCATCCTGGACACAGCAGTGCTCCAGCCTCTCCTCCAGACCCTATAAAGCGGGGGCAGCGTCCTGAAACCTCCAGGAACTATGAACTAAATAAACCCTTCCTCCCTAAGCTTGTATGTCCAGTATTTATCTGAGCAACCACAGAACAGTAACTAAGACAACAGAACAAGAGCCCCGAGGCTGTCAAGACAGTGAAGCCAGGGCCCACCCTGCCACCAGGAGCAGAGAAGAGGAGGTGGAGAGGGCGCCGCAGCACGTGGAGAGGGGGGCAGTTTACAGCCACCAAATTTGGGTGCTCCATAGCTTTAACACCTATTGGGGCAGTTCATTGGCAACAGACCCGGCTCGGAGAGATGTGTGAGAGAGTGCAGTGCTGCTGGACTCTCACACCGACACATGCATCCTCGCACATCTGGAGTAGTTTGACAGAAAGCCACAGGGCGTGTTCACAGTGGCCACCCAGGGTAATGCTGCTCTGGTCACTCATTGACTTGGGCTAATTTTTGTCTAGCAGCTGTGCTGCACTTGCGTAAGAATTCACTTTTCTAAGTACGCAGAGGTGACCACAGTCCCATCCCTTGTCTGATTTGCGTGTTGCCTGAGTTCACCAGAACTTCCCTGCTAGGAGAGAGGCTGCCTACAGAAGCAGCCTAAGGGTGACACATTCAGCCCGGTCACCACACAGCCGGGGCCCTGGCAGAGGGAGTAATGTCACCAGTGACAGGGCATGACTCAGGGGCATCATGACCTCGATGTGGTGCGGGAAGTTGCCACAGCGCTCTGGCCAGGTTGCAAGTGTGGCGGGACAGTGGGGTCTGCTTTCCCCACCTCCCGCTCTATTGCACGACCCAGGGATGTGAGCAGGTGGGGTGGTGGCGACATCACCGGGGCAGGCCATGAGTCAGCATAGGCCAGAACCTACTCAGGCTTTGGTAGTCACACCAGACCACGGAGGTTGGAAGCACGTGAAGAGAAGCCACCGGCTCGGGGGTCCCCAGGCACGTGAGGTCTGCCAGGCTTCTGTGTCCCTACCACCCTGCAAGTAAATGTTTGCTAATGTCCCCAGCAGCCAACTAGGTGACTTCAGTGCGCCCTGCCTGATGGGCTCGTTTCCTCTACAGCCGGCTCTGATGGCTGCTCAGCTCCTGCCTGAGCGCTCTGGACAGTCCTGCTACTCACTACCCAGTCACCCCTAAGCCAGAAAGGGCACACAGGCGAGGTGGTAGCCGCACACTGAGGCACAGCCCAAGGCTTCTCTGCATCTCTCGCTGAGAAGCAAATCACCCCAAGACAACAGTACCATGTGATGCTTCCCCTGTGCACTGCCCTCCTGTCCTGTGCCCTAAGTCAGCCACACCTGTCATGGGCTCTCCAGGTGGTACACCATGGTGGCCTGCTCACAGGCCCATCTGGAGCCCCCACTGTGGACCTGTGCCTTTGGCCTCCCAGGGTAAGCTCCCAGCATGGCCTCCCACAACTGCCTGTCTCTGTCACCAGGAGGCCACCAGCCTTCCAGAGCCTGGGGCCAGGGACAATATTCTGCCATGTTGCTGGGTCAGACCTGGTACAAGTAGAGACAGCCCGAGAGCCAGAACCATCTTCGGTCACTTCATTGTCAACATCTCAAGCCCTCAGCCACCCAGTTGACACTCCAGGAGACAATAACGCAGCTGCTCAACACTACCATCAAGGAGGCTGTGGGTCCCCCAAGACTGAAAATAAAGGAAAAGCATTCCCTATCTTGACTCTGGAATGACTGGGTTAGGGTGCTGTATCCATGAAGACCCTAGGGTGGGTTTTATCTTTGGAAAACATGTGCCATAAACATGCCACTCAGTGGATCATCCTCTCAAAGGACATACTTGCCCTGGGGACCCTGAGCTTTCCCATGGTGGCCCCCATGCATCTCACACTGATGTAGTCTGGCAACTGATGGGCAGGGAGCCCTCCTGCCATGTCTGGTGACTGTCTGGCTCACACAGATCCAGTCACTTAGCTAAGACCAGCCAAAACCAGCAAGTCTTAATCAGAAGTTCTGCCTGGATGTCACCAGCCTCTCCTTGACGTATGAGCCTCGACGAATGACAACCACAAGGGAGGTCCCCACCCCTCCTGCACACAGCATCCAGCACTGTGACTAAAGGCTTTGGACGTCTTGGGCTGAGACTGGGCTACGAAGCATTAATCATGGCCTCTTATGTAATGGAATAAAATGGCAGCATCTGGGACATAGTGTTCAGCAAGGACTAAGCGCCAAGGGGGGCAAGAAGAGAGGGTCACACTTGGCCTTCCCTTGGAACCAAGGAGTCGTGTCAGGGTCTTCTCCTGAAGGGGATGCAGAAAGCAGCTGTGTTTTAAAGCTCACACCGCAGGGGTGAGGGCTGAGGTGAGGAGGCTGCTCCAAGTCCGTGCTCCCAGGACCTGTCTTCTAGGGACAGCTCTGAGGGCAGCATCCTAGCCAAAGGGACGCAGCAGATGGCATGGTTGTCATGGTGCTGCTATTCGGCATTGCTTTATGATTTCCATTTGCCCAGAGCTGGAAACGGTTTCCAGCACTATACTAGGATTCAAATCCTATCTAAAAAACACAGTGGAAAAGATAACCGCCTCCTTGAATCTGTGTTTTTTTTGTTGAGTTGGTGAGACATCAAGACCAAGGGCAGAATGCTACCTGCTGTGGCCTGGGCCCCCATGGGTCCTGCAGGCGCCACCATCTAGGGCGTAGAAGGTGGCAACAGCGTGTGCATCAGCAGCCCCCATCCCATCCCCACCAGGAGGGAGGCAAAGCCCACAGAGGCTGTCCTGGTCCAGGCCTCCCCCACCTTCTCCTATCCCACTTTACATTTCACATTTCCCACTTAAATGACAAAGCCACAGTTTTTCTTAAAGGAAAATCACAAAGGCATATTATTAATTTTTACATTTAATTTTATAGATTTCACACTGACAGGATCATCTCTCACAGTCATTTACATGAACCACCCCAAAGTAGACCATCTGGACCCTTGCCTTGGCTCTGGCCCTAGCTCTGACCTCCTGACATCCTCCTCTATGGCTGTGCTGAATTAGAAGGTTGCTTCTTTTGAGAGGAGCTGGGACCCAAGCTCCTTTCCCTTTTCCCACCCAACCTCCATGCCTCTCAGAGTTTCGCTGTGCCCCCAACACACACGTTAGTTGCCCTTTGCAATTGAGATTTTAAAGTGCTACAAGGTAAAGATCCTAACTGGCTTTATTCACTCGGAATCAAGTCGCTTCATCCCATGAGACCAATGGAGTGTTACTGCGGGCCGAGCAGAGGAGGCCGGCTCAAGGAAAGAGACAAGGAAGGAAGGAGAGACTTGGTCACCTCAAAGGTGTGTGCTCCTGAAAGGTGGAAGGATGGGACAGAAGGGCTACCACTGACCGGTGGACCCAGCCACTTCCATAGCTTCTGCATAAAAGGTCACAGCAGGTGACACCCCTAATCCCGGGCCCCTGGAAGCACAGATCAACAGCTCCATATTAGCCAAACAGCCTGGAATCTGAGCACAGGAACTCTTTTTTTTTTTTTTTTTTTTGGCTGCAGGGCTCTGGGCGGGAAACTCATCCCACCTCAGGGCCTCAGGTCATTCCAACTTGACTCCCTCAGCACATGCCTGGCAGCACAATCGACTGGGCTCTCCCAGAAACTAAGGGAAGGCCCAATGGCCTGATCCTCCCTCCCAAGACCCCATAGGTGGAGAGACCTCCAGGCAAAGGCAAGGTCCCCTCCCATTGTCTTCCAGAGGCATTTGGGTTTCTTCTCCAAGCTTCCTGTGGCCATTTCTGGCCTAGAAGAGGGAAACTCAGTGGAAAGGCCAAAGCCACCCTGGGCTTCCTTTCCTAGAAGACCAGAACCCACTGCAGGAGACCCTACTGTTGTGCCAGAACCCCAGAACCCAGATCAGCCCAAGGAAGTGTGACTGGGGAAGAAACAGGTCATGGTCATTGCTGGTGGACACAGCAGGGGTTGGAGAACCCTGTGCTCTGCTGGTGACAACTTGGTCAAGGGAGATGCCAAAGAGGGATAGAAGTGGCAGTAGGGTAGAAGTGAAGATAAGCATGTCACAGGGGTATAGGCTTGGGTGACACCCTGGCCAGGAAAGAAGAATTCACACTCCCGATTGATTGTTCTGTATGCTGCACCCCACTAAGGGCAGTGGTGAGGAGCAGCTAAGCTGAGGTCCTGTTGAAGTGCCATGGGTGATTTATCATCTCTTTGTACCCACCACGTGTGTCAGTTGGATGTGGAGATGAGCATCCCCTTACGTGATGGGACTCCCCAGACAGGCAGGGGAGTGAAACACTGTCTTCTGCCACCTCCAAAGTCATTCGTCTCCTGTTCTGGACTTGAAGCCCAGCCATAGGCTGAACCTGAAGACAGAAAGGAAGGGGCTTCGCGTGACACACTGAAACCTGCTCCCGGGAAAACAGGAAGGGGGTGAGGTCTTGTTTAGAGAAGGGATATGCAGAGGAAACACAAGCGGCAGTGCAGGGCAGCCCTGGCCCCTTGAAGGGGCTTCACAGGAGGAAGCGGCTGGGGCTGGGCATAGAGAACCACTCCCGGGATTGTTTGCCAAGGGCAATTTACAGAGTCCATTGTTGGTCTTTCCTCTGGGCAGTTAAGACAAAGCGGGAAGCCAGGAGCCCCAACCCTCTCGCTGCATTCTCCATACCCAGCACCTCAGCTCCCCCACCCTGGGCAGCTGCTGGGCACAGACTCCAGGGTATCCAGCAGTGTCTTCCTGCCCCAGCCCCTGTGCTGGCCTGGTCAACCAGGCAGCTGGAAGGGCTTGGACTATACTCAGAGACAGAGTGGCTCCATAACAGCGTGTTTCTGCAACAGGATTCACTGTGAAACACCCAGAAGAAAGGCTTTCTTCCCGGGCCTGGCAGAACACCTCTTGAAACCTGTGGGCTGTGGCGTCTTGCACTGGACTGGATGGAGGAAGAAGTGAGCCTGTAGGGGTGGCAACTGCGAAGGGACAGACGCAGCCCAGATGCAGGGGCCAGAGCTGCCTTGACGCCGCTCCCCAGGACATTCCTAGACAAGCTCTTGCCTTCCTCCTCTCCTCTCTGTTTCTCCAGTTTGTTTGCATTTTGTTTTTGCACTGAGAATTGAACCCAGTGATTTGCACATCCTAAGCACAGCTCTCTGCTGAGCTGCCTGCTGGGAACATCTCTAGCTGTGTGTGTGTGTGTGTGTGTGTGTGTGTGTGTGTGTGTGTGTTTAGTTCCACAGAGGTCAGGGCTTTGTGTGTGTTGGTATCTATACAGTCGGTTGGTCGGACAGATGGTGTGTTACCCACAATTTTCCCTAGGGTCAAAGGCAGCGGGCAGATAGCCCAGAGCAGCTTGCACTAAATCATTTCTCCCTGTTCAGTTCTGCCTTTCTTCCAGCCTGCAGCCTCTCCCGCAGAACGAGCTCGCACTACTTCCAGTCTCCCTGACATGGCAGTTTAAACAACCTGTCTGCCTTCTATCAACATTTGACCCTGACTGCAAAGTTTCTTTCCCCTTTGTCCACCCCCAGTATTCTTTTCATGGGGTGACGCTAAGACAGGGCCTCCCTGTGTAGACAGGCTGGCCTCAGAGCTGCAGTGACCCTCCTGCCTCAGACTCCTAAGTGCTGGGATTATAAGTGCCTGGCTCCATTACCCGGATTCTCCAAGGTAAAGCAGAGTCTGAGGCCTGAGCTGCTGCTTCTTATGTGCTTAGCACGCTGCATTGTCTCTGTGTCCCCAGGCCCACAGCCAATGCCAACAGAAGCAAAGGAGTGCTTCGTAGTATTCCTGGCCAGGCTTCAGAGCAGGGGAAGCCTTAGTTCTTGTATCCTGAGTCATGTGTCAACTTTAAAAAAAAAGAGGGGTTAGGGAGATAGCTCAGTGGAATAAACTCTTGCCTGGCAAGTGCAGAGTCCTGAGTTCAATCCCTTGTCCTGAAAAAAAAAAACTGAAGTTGTGTCTCCCAACACCCAAACACAGCCCACCAGGCCTCCCTTGTCCCCAGTGCACATCCTCCTCTCCAAAGCCCTCGTGCTCTCGCATGGAGCTCAAGGTGTGGATGCTTGGGGCCCTCAGGAAGCTCTCCTGCCACCCTGTGTCCCAAACTTCAACATGACAGGGATGGAAGGAAAAAGAGACAGAGCTGACAGGCAGCCCGGGGCCTCATGCGTGCCCTGTGTAGACAGTGGGGTTCCAAGCAGGGCAAGCCTGATGCCCCAGCAGGGTGATCATGCCTATCAACCTGCCCTTGCGAGGTGTTGGCCTCTGTAAAACACTATACACATGGCCCTCCTTGGGATCTGTGTGGTCACTGTCAGCACAGCCCCAGGCTACTAGCTTGCTACAGGACACGGCTGCTTGACCTCACACTAAGAGGATGGTACATCATCAGCCACTGGGCCCATGGCGGCTGCCTCATGGGGATAGATGTGGGGCAAAACTCTCACTAAGGGCCTAGCACAAAGGCAAGAAAGAGGCAGGCAGGCCTACCATCCCCTCCCAGGCACCAAAGGCCTACCCAAGGAATCCCCACCTCCCAGCAGTGCCCTGGTGGAGAGGACAGCACCACAGCACCACAGTACCACAGCACCACTGCACCACGTGACCTGTGAGCCAGGAAGGGGACGGAGACCAAGGCTGGGCACTACCTGGGAACCTCAGGTTAAGTGGAGGCAGCGGTACCTGCTCTTCTCCAGACTGAATCCCAGGCCCTGAAGCTGATGCGGCTGTAGATGTGGGGTACAGGATCCAGGGGTATGATAGGTGAGGCACCCATGCTGAGGAAAGGGTGTCACAGGGCAGGTGGGGGCTCAGACCCCTCCCAAACACTATGGCCCTGGTATCATGCTCTGCCCCTTACCATTTGGGTATCACACCAGCGACAGGCCTTTCCCTAGGACTGGCTGAACACTGGCATTGGATGGGTGTGTGCTGGTACCACAACCCTGGTGCCCCTGCCCCTGCCCACTGCAAACACAGGCAGTAGGGGATTTCTCCTCAGCCTTGTGCTGCACCCAGCTGCCACTGCCTATGGACACAGCTGTGGTCCAGCTCCACACAGATGGCCTGGGCTGCCCCATGGCAGGGCAGCAGCAGACCAGGGCTGTTAGCAAGCAGGGGAGCAAGAGAGCAGGGTCTGGAAGGAGATCCCATCTCCCCCAGCTGGAGACCTCTATAGCTCCAGTCCCCAAGAAGAGATGCTGGGAGCAGAGAGGAGCTTCCTCTGCCCCCTACTGGCCAGGCTGCTTCTATCCAGGAAGTGGTCACTGGCTGCAGCCCTGAATCTAAGCCATTGGACAAAGACAGCATGGTCTATGGAGAGCAGGAGTGGCCAGCTGGACAGGTGTTCCCCTGTCTGGAACACAAGGACAGCCACCAGGTGCCCAGGGCATGGTAGCCATGCTGGCCAAGCCAGCTAGTTTTCTCCACAGCAAGGCCTGCAAGCCACACCTGTCTCACCTTCTAGCTTGGAGTGGTCCTTGAGCAGGTTCATCAGCCTCAAAGCAAAGCTCTACAGCTCCTTCATGCCCACCCCAGCCTCCTCCTGGAGCAGCACTTCGCAGCTAGTGCTTTCCTACCCCTAACCCACCACACTCTCCTCTCGGCGGTGTGGCCTTCCAAGAAAGGATGGGCGCCAGACCTGGCCGTGTGGAGGAGGTAGTGGCCACACTAGGAAGCTGCAAGGTCGACAACTCGAGAGGGAGACTGAGAGGACCTAGAGACACGTGCCCCCAACTCCAGAGTTAGCCTGGGTAGGCTCTGAGCTGTCCAGATAGATCTTCGGGAACCAGGCTAGTGAGTCCCTAGTGACCATCTCTGCACCCCATCCTGTTCTTCTTTCAACAAATGTTTTAATTTTTTTAAAATCTTCATTCATTCATTCATTCATTCATTTGGTACAGGTTGTTCCTGTGCAGCTCAGACTCAAAGTGATCCTCTTGTGTCAGTCTTCCCAGCACAGTGATTATAGGTATATTCCACCATGCCTAGTTTCAGTGGTCAGCATGGGGTACCAGGGATCAAACCAGGATCCTTGTGTTTGCCAGACAAGTGATTAGACCACAGAGCTATCTCTCCAGCCCCTTCTTTCAATAAATGAAAGTGAAATTATCACACCACCACTGTCCCCCAGGTGTGGAACAAGATGGGAAGACCATGGAGCAGACATAGGGGACTGAATATCCAGGAGGAGACAGACAGAGACAGAGAAGCAGCTGGTCCTGGGGTGACATGAAAAGGTAAGATGGGTCCTAGGCATGGCACCTGGTAATGTTTGGGTCTTTCAGAACGCTCCATGAGCTGATCCTGTCTGTCTACACCCCAGAATGCTCTGCAAGCTGGTCCTATCTACACCCCAGAGCTTGTCCTATTTACATCCCAGAGTGCTCTGCAAGCTGGTCCTGTGTATATTCCAGGACCACCTACCCAGCTTCCTCATGGGCCGGAGCCAGGTCGCATCCCCAGATTCTGGTTTCTAAGGCCTGGGGTGCAGATTTAACCCAGATGGCTCCAGACAGCCCCCATGTGCAGTAAGCTTGAGGAGCACTGCTGGAGACACTCTGGAGGCCTTCTGACCTGGGTGGGAGGGCACCGGCAGGGACAGCCAGTCTGGGGCAGGGTTGGGGCCCCTGGCACCCTGGGGACCCCAGGGCCCAGCTGCTCACCCCCTAGGTGCTCAGACTCTGTGGATCCCTAGAGCCCAACAGTGGCAGAGGCCCAGGAGGGTGAGGAAATGCACTAGCTACCCACAGCCTGGAGGGATGAGCTCCACACCGGCTCTGCACAGCCCCCGTGCCTGCCAGAGGTGGGTGCTTGGCCTACAAAAATATATCCTTCGCTTGATGGTTGCACTGGTGGGGGAGAAGTGGGCCCTTGCCCCTGAGCAAGGTCAGGTGGGATCCCAGCTGCCCTTGTGCCTACTGCCTGTGCTGCCCAGTCCTCCTGGGGTGCTTTCTGGGGGAAAGACTGGGAAGAAAACACATTCCAAAGACATCCAATGACCCAACACTACCCACTGCCACCAGGCCGAGGGCATGCTGTGCTCCAGTTCCCCTCACTCGGCCCTTGCTCCCCACTCCCATGCCCACTCCCTTCTCACCTCTGTCCCAGCCTCTCTTCTGTCCAGTCACCACTCAGGGTCTCAGCATCTGCTTTGCATGGCACTCGCAGTGCTCTGGCCTGCTGCCCAAGGAGGTATGGACCACTCCTCAGCCCACGCCTTGGCAGCCTTCTGCATCCTTCGCTTGCCAGGGGCAGTTCCACAGGGAGGAGGAGCAGTGGGCCACAGGTGGCCTGCGTGAGCTCACAGCCCCCTATCACAGCAGCTCTCAAATATCACCCCAGCACAGCTGTGGCCTCCAAAGCCACCAAGGCTCTCACACTTGCAGCACATGTGTGCTAGTATCCCCAAGGTCTAACAGCAGCCAGCAGCCACCAGCCCATGGCAAGCAACATCAGCTGCCACCAAGAGACAGGGCCAATCCTGGACAGAGGGTCACGTGACTCACAGGTGGCCCTGTGTGGCATGCTTGCTTCCTGAGCCTGGGACACCGGGGTGACTCTCTCAGCACTGTCCGCAGGAGGCACTTTCCTTCTCATGTGCACTTACGGTTCTTAGAGTCAGCAGCGTGGAAAATGCCCTGTGTAACTTGGGAATGCCAGGCGCAGTGACCCGAGGGCAGAGGGCTCATGAGCCTGCCTCTGTGTCCTCTGAATATGTAGACCAAGGTTGTTTTGTCACGTATTTGCCCCAGTATTTTAAGGATGACACAGAAGGTTTGATCAACTTAGGTGTATCCATTCATTTACTCTCTCCTCCAAACAAAACCACAGTTGAGGATCAGCCCTGTTTAGTGATGGCCGGAGGCTGTAAATGAGGAGAGCCCATCCTGATGGGCAGGGTGCTCACCATGGGGAGCTCATGAATGTGCCCCAGACCCAGCACCACACATGCAGCACATAGGATGCAACAGGCACTTTGGGGCACCCGGAGCACAGAGGAGCTGCCAGGGACCCAGCCTGAGAGCCCTGCCTTATGGACAGGCCATGGGGGTAATGTGTGGGGGTCCCTAACGCCATAGGGTGTAGGTGCCAGGCAGGTGGTAAGAGGAAGTCACAAGGGGGGAGCTTGGGGGTGGGGCCGGCTCTCAGCCCCATCGAGGGGTCCACCCCTTCTCCTAGCAGCAGTGAAGTCACTCAGGGCTGTTCCTGTGCACAACGCAGCGTGCCCCTCTTCAAGATGCAGGGCATCTGTGCCAGACCCCACTAAGGCTGTGTGCAGGAATGTGCCCAGGGATAGAGGCAGCCCTAGCAGGAAGGAAAGCAACTTGTAAAATGGGGGTGACCAGGTGTCCACATGAAATGACTGAGCTTGAAACAGAACAGACGGCTTATTCTGAGCCAACCTCGAGTTTGCCTGAGCCCCATGTCCCCTGGCAGAGCAATATGAACTTTTTATTTTATTTTATTTTATTTTTGTCCTTTGAGACAGGGTCTTGCTATGCAGTTCAGGCTGACCCTGAGCTCACTTTTGTAGCCCAGGTTGGTCTCTAACTCACACCAATCCTCCTGCCTCAGCTTCCCAAGTGCTGGGATTATGGGTGTGTGCCACCACACCTGGCTTGGGATATGAGCTTTGTAGCTGTTGAATGTGGATTCCTGTACAACATCCACACTGGGCCACCAAGGAAGTGAGTGACAACAGAGCGGGGAGTCCAGGTGGGACCTCCTGCTGAATGGTTCAGCCCAAGATGTCACCTAGCAGCCATAGGAGAGCAGGTTGGGAACAGAGGCTCAAAGCACAAGGCTGCTCAAAGGACCCAGGTCACCCAAGATAGCCCTCAGCACCTCTCTCCACACTGACCCTGTCCCAGACAAGGCAGTTGGCAAGCCCTTCTCCACCAAGCTGGTATCAGTGGGTGGGTTGCGGAGTTTGATGCCAGGCAGAGTTCTGGCAAATAGTAAATACCATGCTCTGGGGTGCAGCCCCCACTGAACCACACTTCTAGCAGCCACCAGCATGGATAACTTGGCTTCCTCAACCCGGAGGAGCCCTCAGGGGCAGAATGCACATCCCGGGCTCGGAGGTCGAACAAGTAGAGTCCAATTCTCTCCTGTCCATGTCAATGACACTCAAGGTGGCTCAGCCACAGGGCTGGGGGCTCCAGGACCCACCCTCCAGACCTGAGGAGGCTGAGGCAGTAGTCATAACAACCCAGGGACCTGAAGGGCACAGTGACCCTGCTATGGACAGCCGTCATCGGGAACAGACAGCCACTGTGAAGGGCCAGAGGGAGGCCCAAAGTCTCTCAGAAGAAGCACACTGGGCCAAGGTCACTTGGAGTAGGTGTGGCACTGACTGTGGTGCTCAGCTTGTCTACTAAGTGACCTGGAGCATTGAGGGGACTGGGACAATAGCTAGGCCAGTGTGTGCTGCCCTAAGGAGGAAAGATCAAAAAGGAGATCCGTGTGCCCTCCAGCGCCCCCTGCTGTAAGCAGCTCCTACCTGAGCCACAGGACACAGCCAGCCATGGTTAGGATTTATTTTCTGAAGCAAAGCCACAAGATCTATGGAGGGTGGACAGCCCAGAACACCAGGCGCTGAGCAGGGAGCTGCGCCTCCGCTTCCCCTTCCTCCGCCTTCCAGGAAACAATGGCAGGATCCAGTTGCTTATCTTGGCAACCTGGGCGTCTGGGTCCTAGGAGCTTTGAGGCCCTTGGTTAGCTCCACCCCACTGGGGTGCATGCCACAAGGACCCCAGAAACCTGAGCAAGTCACTCACTGCCCACAGCCACAGAGGCAAACAACCACACTGTCCTTGGCTTACAAGGAGTGTGGCCTTCAGAAATGCTGGATGGGGGCACAGGGTTGCAGGGCTGTGGGGACCTCACCCCTGCCCTAGAGTCTGCTCTTAGGAGGAACAGCCCCTGGTATGCATGCTGAGGAGACCCGGGGCTTCAGCAGCAACCAGGCCAAGGCTCCCTCCAGCTTCCTGGTAACCAGTACTGAACAAGCATCCCCTGAGTTCTTGCCAGGGAATAGGGCTCAGGGTCCCCATTGTCTCAGGCAATGTGACAAACAGAGAATCAACAAGCAAGCCATCGAGATGTGGGTCCTGAGGCCTCTTGTGCGCCTGGGCTGACTAGAGAGTCCAGCACGCTGTGACTTGGTGATGCTGAAGATGCGCAGCAGGGGCAGGAAGGGGACCCTGTGCCAGCCCAGGATACAGGTTAGAGGTGGCCTGGCAGAAGGACCCAAGGGAGCTAAACTGATCGAGGCTGAGTGCACTCCCAGAGCAGGAGTTGTGGTGGCCCTGAGGGTACCTGCTTGGACCACTTGCACCCTCCTACAGCTGAGCTGCCCCTGCCCTAACACTCTGGCACTCTTGTGTCATTGCACGGCTGTGTGGCTTGCCTTGAGGGTCTTCTCCCCTCCCACGCCTTCCTGTGCCCTCAAGAAACTCTTATTCACCCCTCAAAACCTAGATCTGCCAGGAAGGCTCTCCCAGCACCATCCCTGCTGCTGGGTGGTCTTATGCTACATCTGCTCTTGGCCTAGGTTGTTGCTGATGGTGCTGATAAGCCGGGCCTCCTGGGAGAAGCACTAATTCTACATGTAGCGTGCATCATGGCAGGGCAAGAGCAGGAGGAGGCTGTTAGAACCTGATCTGCCACCAAGGATAAGGAAAGCACAGGCCCCACACTGCCCTGGCAGCAGCATGAGCAGGCTGCGGGCCTGAGGGACACCCTGAGGACCCAGGGGACTGAGGCTGCACATGGCCAGAGCCACCCTTGGAGAGGACAGGTTGGCCCGGAGGAAGAGACGACTCTGCTCGGCAAATGCCACCTGTCCCTTTCTGGACAAATTAAGAGTGGTGTCTGGGTGTCAGCTGCTGCCTGGTCACAGCCTTCTGTGGGCTCAGCCAAGTCACCACACATGCACAGGGATCCCAGTGACCTTCCTGAGCACCCAGCCCAGCCCTGTCCTCAATCTCTGTCCAAACCCTGGACAACACAGGGCACTATGGCCCCAGCACACAGGTAGAGGTTGGAGGCCCAGCAGCCCCAGCCCGGCCCTTGGGGAAGCTTGTGGCTCCTGAGACTGGCCGCCCTGCACAGAGCGAGCAGCAGCCCAGCCCCAGGCAGATAGAGGCCTTCACGCAGGGCTGGTGGGGCCCTCATGTGCTAGAGGTCAGGGCAGGGGTCAAGGTCAAATCACCCCATGCCCTCCTTTGCACCTTGTCCTCCCTCCTGCCTCTTGGTGGCAGTGGCAGGGCCATTCCTTCCTTTACAATTGCAGCCATGCTTTCACACCCACTGCCTGGAGCAGAATTCACAAGACAATGACAAGGTCCTTGTCCACAGAGTTCACCCAGCAGTGAGTCAGGGAAGCACAAGCCACACTCAGAGCCCACCACACTGCACAGAGGACAGTGAAGCGCCATGGAGTGCACATGCGAGCACCGTTCCTGCCCCACCTGTGCCTCGTGCTGTCTCCTTCATTCCCCAGGTGACATGACCCACACCTGCCTCTTCTGCAGCTCTTGGAGCAGAATGCCTAGCTGGCTACTCGAGCACAAAGCCCCTCACTTCTGAGGTGTCTTGTCATCTTCTCAGCCTCTATGGCCATCAAGGGATGACTGGGTTGAGAAAGTGGGGTATCGATACAGAGTGGAGAACCACTCTGCCATAAAGAAGAATAAAAAGGTCATCTGTAGGACAACGGATGCACCCTGAGGCCGTAATGGGCATAGGAGTCAATCAGGCACAGGAGCTCAAGTACTGCGTGGCTTTTCTTATATGAGAAACTCAAAGTATAAATAAATAAATAAATAAATAAATAAATAAATAAATGAATGAATGAATGAATGAGTGAGTGACATAAAATGGAGACAACAAATCTTTTGCAACTGAGAAAGGGACCAAGAGATGGAAGGAAGAGGGAAACATGATGGGAAAGGAGAATAAAGGCATTACGAAGTGTCATGGATGTGCCCCTTCTGGCCCAAGGAAAGCGTTCTATACAGAACACAACCCCGTACAATGAGATACACATCTTCACCATAAATGACCCAGGCCATCACATTGTTTACCATTCTGAAGTATTTTCTGGGAATAAATATCATAATATTTTTCACATTTGAGCTGGAAAACTTGCGGAATGGTTTCCGTTTTTCTGATCTGTTTGTTAAAACCCAGTTGGTTCGGGTTTTGTTGTTGTTGCTGTAACAAACCCTGGATTCCTCCAGCTCTGTGATGTTTAACTGATCTCACAGAGCTTGGCAGGAGCAAGAGGAGATGAGGCACCGGGGTTCCCAAGTGGTTTCTGTTAACAGACTAATTAGTGTGGGTCGTGCGGGCTGCAGGAAGCATGGCCCCAGGAGGGTCCAGTCCAAGGCTCTGGGTCGTGGAGAACTAAAAATAGTATGTTTGCCCAGCCCTGCTGCCGATCCATGACACGTGGGTCTGCTGATGGCTGCATTGTTCAGCTCTGGGCAAAATATTTTTGTTTTGCAACTGACAGAGCTATTATTGCTCTGCGGGTGATGTTAATAGAAACAGGCTCTTTTTCCCTCCATTTCCATGTGCTCCCTGTGGAAAACCCAGAAGACTCAAATAACAAGGTCCCAGCCTCTCTCTCTCTTGCCAGCAGCTCTAAGATTCTGGGCCCCCAACTTTGCCCCCCTGGGCCAGAGTGCCCATCAGGAGCACAGCTGGGGCCCAGATGTGCCTGGTCAGGCGCTCACTGGCAGCTGTCTATAGCAGGAAGAAGCATGTAAATGCAGAGTGTGACCTGAGGCGAGGGATGACTGTGGGCTCCATGGGGCTCTCTTGAACCAGACCCCCAGCCTGCATCGCTGCAGGACCTCAGGGACCCGCCTCTGCTTGCTGCTGGCTGATGCATGAGGTGAGACACCAACACCATGTGGTACTTTAAAAAAATCTATCTACTCCAGGATGCAGATAATTTCTGTCCCTGAGGAAAATTATCCTAAATGTAAGTTTTAGTGTCCTACAGGATGTTAACTAACCAGCTGTCTCTGCCCTTGAACTTCTTTCCACACGGCAGGCACCATTCCTCCATGTTTCAGAGTTTGCAGCATCCTGAGCTCCTCACATGCAAGCTCACTCCAGGATGTGGCTCCTGCTCTGTGTTGTGCCAGTCTCACTCTTAACTGTTTTGCATGTGTGTGAGCTCTGGACTCAGCACTCTCTGTGGTCCTCTTGTCTGTGAGGGGGAGGATGATCAAAGAAGGGGCTCAGAATCTGAGCACACAGCAGCCTCCCAGAGGGCATACTGACTTGCACCTGGCTGGGCCACCCCAAACTCAGGGAATGCCAGGATGACTGAGGATGCCCACCCACCACACCAGTGACGTCAGTAGAGGTCTCTGACCAATGAGAGGACCATCATGGTGCACCATGGGCAGAGTGTGTACAGAATGAGGGTTTTTTTCCTGCCACCATTCATGTGTTGACCCTGTGTGCTGCTCTGGGGGGGGGGGGAGCTCATCCTCATGCATGGTTATAAAAGGAGCCCCAGGGATCATCAGTCTCCACAGCATGTGGGTGCAGTGAAAACACAGCCAGCTGCCAAGCAGGAAGAGCCCTCAGCAGATAGAAATTCTGCCACATTGTTCTTGGGCTTCCCAGACTCCAGAACCATGAGAAGAAGTGAGTGTTTGGTATTAATGCCACCAGGTCAGTGGTCATTTGTCATGTCAGCCAGGCTAGGACTGGGATTAGTGCCTGGAGTCAAAAGTGAGGCAGACTAGGGCATGACCATGACCAAGAGTCTGGAAAACCAGGCATGACCTATCAATCACAGAGTTGGCCAATCTCAAGGGAGGTGCAGCTTCCACCAGCCTGTGCCTGGAATCTAGAGAAGACATCAAAGAGAGCAGTCAGTGACCTCAATGTACTGCTGGCTTGCTGCTGTGGCCCAGCCTGCATGCTCTTCAGGGTTCTTCTTCTTCTTCTTCTTCTTCTTCTTCTTCTTCTTCTTCTTCTTCTTCTTCTTCTTCTTCTTCTTCTTCCTCTTCCTCTTCCTCTTCCTCTTCTTCATTATTATCTATCTATCTATCTATCTATCTATCTATCTATCTATCTATCATTTATCTATCATGTCAGTGGTTCTCTCATTCCATCCTCTGAGCAGGACAGCCAGAGCCTGGAAAGGATCAATGGCTGTCACTCTGCCCAATAGTAGAAGCACTGAGAAAATATAACTGTGGTTGGAACTGGAGGTGGAAGATGCTTGGGGGATGTGGAGGTGCATGCTGGGAGGAGCTGGGCTGAAGGGGCTCCAGGAGTTGAAGCAACTCCATGAGGAGTAAGGAGAAGAGAGGGCCGCAGGAAGGCCTCCATCTTCCCCGGAACACCCAAGTAACCGTGAGTGGATGGGAGGCACTCTTAGGTAACTCACCTGGCAGCGCCAGACCCTCCTACCCGCTTCCCTTCCCATCATCCCTCTGTCATTCTGTCCCACCGCCAGATTTGGAAAGTGGATTTGGTTCTACAACTTCACAAATGGAGAAAAAGAAATTCTATCTGAATTTGGGAGGCACCGTGACTGCTCTCTTTGATGTCTTCTCTAGATTCCAGGCACAGGCTGGTGGAAGCTGCACCTCCCTTGAGATTGGCCAACTCTGTGATTGATAGGTCATGCCTGTGGATGACACAGACCCTTCAAGAGAGTTTCAGACAGAAAGCAGGAAGTGCTTCCAGAAACTGCAAGACAGACATCCTTGATCTAGAGCAGCAGAGGGCCTACTGGAGCTGCGGCCCCAAGTGCTTCCAGGAAAGTGAGCTTGTGATGCTGATGAAACTGGGGCTCTAGCTAATGAGTTTCCTAAGCCAAGTGTTGAGAGAACGCCATGGTTCCTGCTGATAGCAAAAAGGAAAAGATGGCTTGAGTGCAGAGTTCTTAAGCAAAAAAAGAAAAGAAAAAGGAAACTAAAGCCCTAGACTCTGGAAATTCTCATTCTATCCATATTGGAAAAAATGGGACAGCATGACTATAAGAGAACATGAGGAGTGTTGCTAGGTGACTCTTGGTAGAGGGATTAGCAGAGATGTGACCCTCAGACTTGACAGCCACTTCCTGGCCTTGTCAAAGAATGAAGGGCAGGAAGCAGCTCTCTGACCTCTTGGCTCCTCAGCAGAAGACCTCAGAACTCGCAGAGTGCACTCTTCTTCCACACAAGCAGAGACTGATCTTAAAGGAGACTCAGAAGTCACCAGGGCAGCCTCCTCGCAGGAGAGAGGCCACCGACTCACTTTCAGGAAACCAGACAAACTCTGTCTCAAGCCATGGACTGCTCAGAGCCCTGTGGCCAGGCCTCAGACCCTGGGTCTGGTGGCAAAGTGAGGGGCATTCTCTAGCCCTAAGGTCTTAGGTAACTCACCTGGCAGCGCCAGACCCTCCTCCCCGCTTCCCTTCCCATCATCCCTCTGTCATTCTGTCCCACCGCCAGATTTGGAAAGTGGATTTGGTTCTACAACTTCACAAATGGAGAAAAAGAAATTCTATCTGAGACAAGTCCTGCCTTGCGTGTCACCCCATCTGATCTAGATGAGGGTTAGGTGAGCCCTACACTGGCCTTCAGGCTTTAGGGCTCATCCTGGAGGGTGCTACAGTGCGGAGGGCAATGGGGTGAAATGCTTGCACACTTTCCACACAAGAAGCACTTTCAAGGGGTGGGAGCAGAGTGGATGGACATGGACCAAAGGTCTGGGCCTCTCTAAATTCATATTTCAAACCCTAAACCCCATCTGTCTTGGTCATGTTCCTCATCACTCCGACGCAACACCTGACACCCACAACTTAAAGGTGGAGAGGTTTGCCCTGGCTTAGCTTCAGAGGCCTCAGTCTATGCATAGTCAGCGGGCTCTGCAGCAGAAGCCGCTGCTCACTGCCGGGCAGCCAGGAAGCAGAGAGCATGGGGAGGTGGGAGACATACCCTGCCAGGGCACCCCACCTCCCAGCAGGGCATCCAGCTGCAGATGCACCCATGGGGGTATCCAGCCACCTTCCAAAAGCCCCACCTCTGAGTGTGTGTTTTGGGAAACATTCTGGAATTCAACCATAATACCCCTGAGTAATAGCACTAGGAGGTTGGTCTTTGGAGGGGTGATCAGGGCAGGGAGATGGAATCCATGTGAGTGGAATTCGGGCCATTACCCTACAAAAGAGGCCCCAAGAGCTCCCAGTCGTTCTATTCCAGGGCACAGTGTCCAGAGATGCCTGGATTGCATAGGCCCTAACCGCATCCCTGGAT
>PVKN010006627.1:0-28106 GCA_004027915.1 Capromys pilorides
CCCTTCTTGCTCTTCTGAAGCTTCTACACTGAGCAATATATATATTGCTCAAGAAATCTTTGTTGAAGGAATTTGAAGGAATAAGTGAATGTTTTTGATGTCTACAAGAATCTTGATGTAAATTTCACTCTGGTAAAATAATGTACTTAAGGGATCAAACTTTAGACTTGAATCTTAAATTCCCTTGACAATGTAATCTAACATATGTGGTAGGCTATAAATTTTGATTAGATTACATACCTGATGCTTTTAGTTTCTAAGCAAGGAGCAGAATCCACATTCATACCCAAGTCTATTGGCTCTAAACCTAATGTTTGACCAGGATATCTCATGGCCGTATCTTCCCAGTAGAGGCTTCTGTGTTCCATGGAAGGGACAACAACACAAAAGACCCATTACTACTGATCCAGGAGCTCTGAGACCCTTCCTCAATTCTGATGTTCTAGAAGACCAGAATCATTAAATATTTAGCTCTGCTCACCCTTCTGTTATTCAAGAGCAGACACATATTATTAGGCCCTGACAGTACTCAAAGCATTGTCAACCTAAAATATTAACATTCAGCTAGCTGAATTTCCTTGAGAATATCTGCTAAGTAGAAAAAAATATAATGACATAACTAACCATAGTGGTTGGTATGCCTGTCACCCCAGGGACCCCGTGTGAAGATGATTATCTGAACACTCATATTTTTTTGCTTGCTGGGCTGACTTTCACATGCACCCAAGTCTGCCTCTGGTTGGAGGTTTTGGGTGACTACATTATTTCTGTAATTAGTAGAGGACTCATAGGAAGGTGAAGGAGAGAACATATGAGGTGGTAGGACAATGGCCAGCTATGCTTGCCTACCTTCTATGAAATAGAGAAATATAGGTACTATGTTGTGTTATGGGCAAACATGAACATGCTCAGGAATGTAGTAATGAGAGCTGTGGATGTTCAGCTGCACTGGGTGCAGCCCAGCTAACATGAGGCCTGAACACAATTTACTGGCACAGTGTGACAGTCTGCTTTCAACAGCCCTGTGATTCTCTGCTTCAGAAACCCTTGGAGTCACTTCTCTGAGATGTCAACACCTCTGGCACACAAAGGTCTGCCATGCCCAATTCTAAACAGTGAATCTTTTTAAAATTCAGTTTTTCAAGTTATTGACTGTGAGATTTATTCCACTGTTTCTACCACTCCCTGCCAGTTCTTCTCATGTGAAGCAGCAGAGGTGATTTCACCTTGCTAAGAAAGACACACATAAGGAGTGACTGCAGAGGGTTCTTTGTGATATTCTTAGGTCAGAAATATGTTGGTTTTAATGCTGTAAGCCAAAACCTTCTGTGTTGTGATAGTATCTGTAAAAGAAAGTTGCTCAGTGGCATAAGCACTTATCTAACAAGTACAAAGTTCCAAGTTCAGTCTCTGGTGAAGCAAACCAAAAGCAAAACTTTCAAGTGCAAACACTTGAAAGAAGAAGCATAAGTAATAAAATAAATAAAGATAAAGCTGTTACCATGTATAAAACCATTAAAATCATGTAATAGAGATACATCTATCTGTGAGAGTGCAATGAAGTCTCCTTACCCTGGAACCAAATGGGAGGAACCTATGGGAAGCAGTTGGGATTAGGCAGGGACTGTCTTGGATAGGATATCTAGAGTCATTGTCCCAGTTTATTGTCTCACTGCTGGGACAAAGTACTAACCATATATGAGTTAAAGGAGCAAAAGACTACTTTAGCTCACGGTTTGTAGAAATTATGGCCCATAGTTGTCTGGCTCTAAGGTAGGGTGACATGGGGAAAAGCACTGCCAAGGAGATATAGTCCATGGCATGTCAGGCAAGCAGGCAGTGAGCCTCACTTTCTCTTATATGTGTTCTGTCTAGTCTATAAGCCTATTGAATGGTGGTGCCATGCGCTTCCATGATGGGAGTGCATCCAGAAATATGATATACCAACCGGTAGACTAATTTAATTATTGCACCCATCTTTAATCCATTTTTATACATCTCACATCCAGCCACCTCCCCAAAGCACCACCTATGAACCCATGTGGATTTAGGTTTAATACATAACAATCATGTTGAGGAAGGGGGTGACTTCATTCTAAACGCAACAAAAATATAGTGAGGGATTTTGGTGCAACTCCAAGGAAGGATGTTAGAGGATGTGGCATGATTATAGTTGCACTTCTAAGGTATTTCTCAGATGAGCAGATTGAAGAGGGTGTGAAAATGATCCATGTCAGGAGAATCACAAGGGATGAGAAACAAGACTGGATATCTGGGCAAAACCTAAGTTTCTAGCCCTCTAAGGAAGTGAATTCCATCACTGTATCTTTCAGGAGGAGAAATTGATGGGCAGGTTATGGTGTGGGTGTGGGGAGAAGGGAGAAGGAGTTACCAAGGCTGACATGTAGGTTATATAGGATTATTGCCCACTGATAGGCCCAGGAGTAGGTCAGCAGTGATGCTGGGAGTAGGAGTGGAGTCACAAGCTCACTGTGGTTCATTCTTATGTTGAAGTTACTTGCAGTCATCTGGTGATGTGAGGGAGGCCAGCAGTTCCATATTTGGCACCTCGTTGGTAGCACAGGGGGCATAGATAGAGAATTACTGTAGGAGGACCTTCAGAATTAAGTGTCTAGGTGGAAGACAATGAACTCACACATAACTCGAAAAGGATCAGCCAGGCAACTTGAAGGCAACCAGAAAATCATTGCTTCAGAGAAAGTGACTGGAGTTTTATGTCACACATGTAAAGTGATATGAGAATGGACTGGCTGTGTCTGTGGGGTTCAGCGCCATGGAGTTGCTGTGTAATCATAGTGAGTGTCATGAAATTAAAGTAATGAGGGCAAAGTAGGCCAAGAAGTCAGCGGAGATTGGGAAATAAAGGGAGGGAGCTTGGTTTGAAGGAGCAGAAAGAAGGCTTGGGACAGAGGACAGTTAGGAGTCATTTGATAGTGACAGTGGGCACTGAAGACAGCCCATAAGGCACGAGGCACGAGTGCATGACTCTCCCAGGCTGAAAGAAGAACATCTTCTTTTGAATGAAGGAAGAAGAGGATTCCAGGACAGGCCTCTCCACGCAGGACTTCTCCCAGGGGTCTCTGGAGGAGGTGAGCAATCTATAGGCTGGTTTGGATTTATCTTTGAAATCTTTCAAGTCAAGGGATTACTGTTGAATGAGGGAAGAAGGACCATATGGATCTCATGCAAGCAACAGTGGAATATAACTCAGATAAGACAGAGGGGAAAATCTGCCAGAGACAGTATCCCTGTCTCTACTTCAGGAGATGTATTATTCTTCCTGCATGGCCATGACAGAGACAGTAGAAGATTATGTCAGCTGCTCAACAAAGTGCTTTGTTTCCAATTTGGTGGCTGCTGTCTGCAGTCAGGTGCCAGCAGGGTTGGCTTCTCTTGAGGTCATATCTGGGGCCTTGTTTTGGTTACTATTCTTTAGTTGCTGTTTTCTGACACAGAATCTTAGTGAAAGAAAGGTTTATTTAGCTCACAGTTACTGGAGGTTTCATAATTTGAAGCAGCCTGAATTACATAGCAAGACCTCGAGACTATGCCACCATGTCCAGGATGATTTGCCCCATACCTCCGAGAGACCGCCGCCTGCGGGGTGGGGGAACCTGACAGCGCATGCTGTCAGTTTAATGGTTCAGGCCTCTCTTGGCCACGCCCCTCAAGCCACGCCCTGGTCCTTTGGCCCCCACCCCTGGAGCCCTGCACTTGACAGCCCCATGATTTACATGAGGCTTTGGAGGAACAACTACATACAAATCATGACGAGCCTGAAGATGGTCTTTTCTCCCAAGCTGTCGTGTGCTTGTCTCTTTTCAAAGAGCTTCCCCTATTTCCCTTCTTATTGAACCAGAGCCCCTACCCATGACCCAAACTCCCTTACTTCCCTCCTGGTTGACCCTGTCTCAAAGTTTAGTCATCTTTTGAGGAACTGAAGGGTAGCTAAGGTGCCAGCATAGGGATAGGGGGAAATGCATAAAAAGGTAAAGATGAGCTCTTCTTTTCAGAAAGTAGCAATGCCATACTGTCTTTTGAGATTTTTTTTTTTAGAAAAAAAGTGCTTGCTTTTCTATAAAAATCACTTTATTACAGCTTGTAGCCCTAAAAGCTCTGTGTAAAGTTTATGTTTTTAAAAATAATTTTCTCATATATTGAAGTGTCAAATGGTACATATAAATTTTCCATACTTTGACTCAGTTCAAAAATATTTTTTGAGAATAAAAGGCAAACTGAATTCATCCAATTCTTCAAGGGGATCCAGAGAAATGACATTGTTTTTCCCATTTTCTTAGGAATTCTCTTGAGCAGTTCTGTTCCAAAACACTTTAAAAAAGAGCCAAATTAAAAAAAAATACAACAACCAGTCTTGCAGTAAAAATAGGATTTAAATGGGAAATAAAAAGATGTTTCCCCTTTTTTTACAGTGCGAAAGTACATTATTGCTGTTCTGAGAAAAATTTTCGAAACTATTTTTTTCATCTTTGAAGATTCTCACAAAATAAATGCAGTGCATTATTTCAAGCTCTGACCTGTTTTTTCCTGTTTCTCTCCATGATTGAGTATCTCACACTTTTTATGAATGTGTAACCACATAGTCTTTCATAACCATTTGTATTTAGGTATACAAGCACTGGTGGCTGATTAGGATATCTGGTGCATCACTTCAGATTAGGTTTATCTATGAATCACAGATGCCTGAGAAATAGCCCATTCAATAGGACAGGAAATGCTGATGTTTTCTTATAAATCTGACCAAAGCAGAGGAGCCTAAGCCTAGAAAACACATCTACAGTAAGTGCAGACCTGGGCTTTTTCCAGGACTCTATCCTACAGTGCTTTTCCCTCTTCATCTCAAGGGGCTGCAAGGACTCCAGTCATTTCATCTGAGTCCTAATCAAAGTATGAATAAACAGTAGACATTGTCATAATTGGCCCCTTGAAGAAGTATTTTTGAAAATTCCATCGTCTTGCATAGATCTCACTGGCCAGACTTTGTAGTTAGATTCCCAGGAGCCTGGAAAATGTTATACTTTAGTGGAACACAATGCTAAAGAATCAACTGAGTTTTTTTTTTTTATCCCTACAGAGGAGATAGAAAAAGTCTTTGCAATGTGCTTCATGTTGCAAAGATTGTCTACTTTCTGTATATTGTGAAGATACTGAGGCTGCTCACAAGATTTGAAGGTAGACAGACTGAGTGAGGCCACACTTACAGTACTACAATGGCAACAGATGAGAGCGGGTGCATTCGGGGTGGTATGGTCATAAGCAGCAATGGACAAGAAAACAGACACAAGAGTAGTGTTTTCAGTGTGTAAAGCACACTGTCTCACTTGTCCTATAAGGGAGCCTGCCCATGCAAGGATGCTCACGTACTGTAAGTCATCTAGGACAATGTAGTCTTGAAAAGTGAGGCTCACATTCCAGGCTCTGCCTTTGGATTCCATGGGCTGCTGTGCTGGGCCTCCCCAGTGGTGACTGAGTGCTCTGTCCTGCTGCTCCTGAAGGGAACCA
Organism: Capromys pilorides; assembly: GCA_004027915.1. Lineage (NCBI taxonomy): Eukaryota > Metazoa > Chordata > Mammalia > Rodentia > Capromyidae > Capromys > Capromys pilorides. The sequence goes on from PVKN010006627.1 coordinate 5,542, forward strand.
GGGTACTGGAAAGTCAGGTTCACATCTGGCGAACTCCACACAGCCTTCTGCTGATATACCTGAAATCACATTCCCTCCCTCTGTTCTTCTGGGGTTGTAGTTTTGCGCTTTTCCATGTTCTTTTTGACTGCCTTCTAAACATTCTTGTAAGACACAATCTCAGGCATATTACTTAACCTCCTTCAAACCTTGCTGCAGCTCCTCTGGCCAACAGGATGAAGTGAGCCTCTAAAGTAAAGCCAGTCCTTCCATCTGGCTTGATGACATCAGGTCTTAGCTATTGGAGCCTCTTTTGAGCTTGAGTTTCTGCAAGTTTGAGCTACTTTCTACTTCCCTGGCCATTCCCTTGCCTGTCTGTCACTGTTTTTCCTGCTGCCTCAATCTCAATGTCCCTGGATCCCTTACTCATTGATGGCACCTCTAGAGCTCATTCTAGACCATTCTTCTGTCAAGAAGCCATGATCTGTTGCCTTGCTTATGGGTTCAGGCCCATCGCCTTTCCGTCTTCTTGAGCATCTGTCTGCCTAAGCAGCTAACCCTGGAGGTGATGTGTTGTGCTTGATTTTTATTCTGATGCTTTGGCCCTGGAGGGAAACGCTGACCCTTTCCAGGTCAGCCTATCTACAGCTGGGAGGACGCATGCAGTCTAAGGTCAGCCCCAGCCTCTGTTCTCTGGGCCACTCTTCCCTTTTGATACTTAACCCTTTCTCAGATACCAGGCAGCTAGGGGGAGCCTTGTGCTTGGATATTGATGAAACTCTTGAAAGTAGCCGATCCTAAGGCTGCTGTCCCTGCTGGCTATTCCTTCCTTTAGACACCATGATAAAGTTCTGTGTGTTTCTCTTGCCTACTGAATGGCCCTAGTGCTCATGTCTCAGGTGGGCTCTTCAGTGGAACACTCAGGCCCATTCTTTAGGGAAGATAGCAAACTATCTTTTTTTTTTTTTTTTTTTTTTTTTTTTAAGAAAAAAATATATGTTTGTACTGGGAATTGAACCTAGAGCTGCCTCCCAGCCTATTTATTTATTTATTTATTTATTTATTCATTTATTTATTTACTTGGATTGGGTCTTACTAAGCCTCTAAGTTGCCCAGGTTACACTCAGATTTATAATCGTTTTGCCTCAGTCTCCCATAGTGAGCTATCATGCCAGGCTACAAACTCCATGGCAGTGTTCTGAACTGTTTTCTAATAATACATGGATCCTAAGAAAGCCTATATTTTAAGGCCAGCAAGAGCTTTGTGCCCTTGCTCTCCACATCCCCCACGTTCTCAGAGGGTTTGGCCCAGAGAGTCTGCTTAGTGCCCACATGTTAGGTGCTGCACAGAGGGAAGGAGGGGAAACATGGCTGCCTGGTGCAGGATGGGACAGTGCCGGAGGCATCCCTAATGATATCATTTGAGTGACACCTAAAGGAGAAGCCGGAGTCACTGAGGACCCATGACCAAGTGGGAAGAACATCACACTACCCTCTGCTCACCCACACTTTCTGAGCTGAGCTGCCCAAATATCTTGACATTTTAGCTTCTTTTCTAGTTTCCAGGTGTGAGCACTTAGTGATGTGATGCTTCATGGCACTGTGTACCCTTTTGGTACCAAGCACAATTTGTGACTTTATATTCGTGTGCTTCGGTGGCTCTGTGTGTCTCCTTATCTCAGCTGCCAGTCCTTATCTTTGCCCAGTGTTGCCACATGCTCCTTAGCAACAGGCTCCTATAGCCAAAGGTTCTGTGAACACTCACCATGCAGAGAAGTTCACAATTAGATTTGGGCCACAGAGAGTATATGGAGTGGCTGCCACCTCCAGTGACACTGGTCACACCAGGAGATCCCTGGAGAGGGAGTCCAGGCTGTGTAACTCTTCTTAGGACTTCCATCCCAGGGCCACTTGGCCTTGGACACAACCACTTTCCAGAGGAGAGTAAAAAGGAAGGGATGAAGTGAACAGGTTGGAAGGGTTTAGAAACTGGCATTAGCATTCCAGAATGTGTTGCCAGAAGTCAGACTCCATGTAGGAAAGTTGAGCCCTTCAGCATCTCTGCTTCATTCCTTGTTTCTTCTCAGGGCCACAGCTGTGACTGAGTCACCAGGTGACCAACTCTCCTGGGCACGATGGTGGCCAGGTTTCAGAGCTCAGGTATCTGCATCTTTTGGGCTCATGGAAATTTCTCCCCAGCATCCCTCTTTTTCTTTAGCCTGAAAAGACAGACATGGATGAAATATAGCATGTTCTAGAAAAACACATGCAAGCAAAGTGCAGAGCTATTTCTATGGGCTCTCTTCTGCAAGGCAGAACTGGTGGTAGTCCCTTAGTGGAAACTATCTATGTAAGTTTAAAGCTCTTTTGTTTCTAGGTTTTAAACATGGAAAGTGTAAGAATGAAAATATATGATCCTGATTTTTCTATTTGTAACTTAGTGACAAAAAATTTTAAGGAAGAGACTCTTGAATTGTTAAATCTCTTATTATATACACTGACACATATGCAGAGCACATATCAATTCACCTCCCTTTGGGTGGAAAAAGACCAGCATAGCCCAACTTCTAGGTAACTAGCAATTCTGTTATCTCTTCACTAGAGTGGATCTGATAACTAGGAGACTATGAACGATGGAGATTTGATGACCCTAGAGTGGCCTCAAGTTATAGGACAAAAGCTACTGAGGAAATTGCTGAAGACCTTGCCTTGGTGATTTCCGTAAATGACTCTACTTCAAATTGCAAGGATTGTGTAGCCTCCTACAATTACGGGTGTTCTAATTTCCTGGGACTAATTCTAGAGAGTAGAAGATTTTAATCACAGAAAGGAATTGTTTCCATTGTTCAGAATGACTTCGAAGGCAGAACTGAATGCCAGTGCCTGAGTAAGCCCCCAGAAAATTCCACAGGGGTGGGGCAGCCTGCCTAGACCTTTCTTCTGCCTAACAAGAAGCCCTAAAGGCAACAACCTTCTGACCCTCCCAACAAACTCTTGTCTCTCATTTGGTACTTTCTAGCTAGAAAGAATCCACTGAGTCTAAGAATTTAGCAAACACCTCAGAAGTGTTTCTCTATGCCTTTCTGCCTCAAGGAGCTTTCTAGAGGTACATGAGACCCTGTTCTCTGCATGTGGACTTGGAGTGCTAACACTCATATTACTGTAAACAAGAGAAAGGGGTGCACATGAGGACGCAGCACACACACAGGGATGGGTTGAAGTGAGGGGTCACAACCCCGTGATTCACTTCATACCTTTCTACCTTCACGTATACTATACCTGCTAAGTCTCCACTTCCCCAAAGTGTCACAAATTAGGAACATATCAGTGAATCAGTTGGTGAGTTAGAAGCCTAACCACCCAATCACTTCACTCAAAGGCTACTAGCAAACCAGTTGAGGAATTTCCAGATGAAATAAAGTCTGGAGGCATCTTCCAACTGGAAATCTTGCACTGGGGGACTGTATAGTGTGGAAAGAAATCACAGGTACTATATGTCTGATTCTACCTACCATGATATTTGCTACATGCCCTTAGAAGGCCATGTCAACTGTTAAACAGAAGACCCATTTTTGCACAGACCCCAAATCTTTATCTCAGGTCAGTTAGAGATGGGGTATACAACAGGAGAGAAAATCTGAGTTAATGGGTCTCTGTAGGTGTGGCATGGAGAATATGTGCCACTCATTCTCCTTCGATGGCTCCACACCATGACCTCTTTCTTCTCTGTTGTGCCATTCCTTGGAACCAATCCACCATAGACTGAATCCTCTACAAGCTGGGAGGCACAATAAACCTCTTCTTTAAGTACTAGGTGTTTGATATTATGTCCCAGCAATGAGAAAGTAACTAAGACAGCAGCATTTCAGGGCTTTGCTCTGGTCTTGCCTGAGATCTCCAGCTAAAGGGAGAGAGATGACTCCCAGAGTCCCTCAATGGGTAGCACTGCTATTAGAAAGAAAAAGAAAGAGATCATGAAAACAAAGAGATGAGGAAAAGTAAGAAAAGGATGGCAAGAGAGAAGGCAAGAGAGAATTAAAACAGGGTTGATTGTTGAACTCAACTTTTTGGTGATCTCTGGGTTCATGAACTAGATTCTGCTTTGTATGACTCAGAATCAGGAAACTACTACTGTGGTTGGACACCTTTATTTCAAAGCAAAGCATACTTCCTCTTGGTTTCATTCTTTGAAATATCCAACTTTTCTTGAGTTCTCCATTAACTGGTATTGGTTTTATCCATACATCCTTTGGGTTACTTTCCTTTTGACTCATAGAAGGGACATGTCTCAAAATTGAGCAATGTATCCTGCATTGAGTGTGGATAATGCACTGTCTGGCTAGTTGTCCTTTTCTACCTGGGTGCCATAAATAAAGATTGGCAAGCCAGTATAACCCTGACAATTTTAATGGTTACACTATACTGCTAACTTATGACTAGTTTGTAATCACGTCAAGCCCAGGCTCATAGGCAAGGGAGTCAGAAGTGAGGGCCCAGGCTATGCCTGGCATCAGTGCTAGAGCTGCAGATAGTTGTAATATCTGGCAAAACTAAGGTAGCTGCTATGGAGACTGGGGGCCTTGGGAGAGGAGCCAACAGATAGAAGATTCTGAAAGTGCCCCAGGGAAGCAAGATCCATCCAGCTCCTCCACCCCTTGGGCAGGGCACACTCTGGGGAAGAATGAAACTGTGTTACAAACAAAGAGCTCTGAAATCAATGGCTCAATCATCCCTTTAGTGTGAAGGCAACCTGGAGACCACAGCCCACGTAGTCTGGAGTCTAATAAAGGATGACAAGTGTATAGTTTGCTCCATTTTGGGACATGTGGAAGACAGATGGGCAGTCTTGGAAGGAGGTCTGGGAATTGCCGTTGTCTAGAAGGACACAGGAATTGTAGACACTTTTAAAGTACTGTAGAGGCAGGAGAGCAGTACTTCAAGATTATAGCAGGGATGAGCAATACCAACCTGGGCTCTAAGAGACACCTGAGTGAATGGTGCACAGGCAGGTGAGACCAGCAGTGATGTATTCCAAGGTTACAGGACACCTGGCTGGGGCAGAGGTCATCCTGTGATTTTGGAATGATAGGAGAAGGTTAGATCATGATCAGAATATAGTGTTGCAGGAGCAGGCTATTTTGAAGCTGGTGAAATATGTTACTATGGCTTCCAGAGCCATGGTAGAAGGAGATGGAGAGAAACACGGGCTTCCTAAAGATGGAGGAATGCTGAGGGTCTGCTGAAGTGACTTAGTGCTGGCCATAGGAAATCTGACCTGGGGGTCCTGAGCATTTTCTTTGGACTTTGGATTTACTTGATATTTGTGATGAGGACTAATATGGAGTAAAATTGTCACCTGTCTATGACTTTGTGAGCTGAGCCAGGTCCAGAGTGAACCTGTGTGTATGGGTGAGGGTGTGTCTAGAACTCTCAGAGGTTCAACCTCCTGCTTTCAGCAGATGCTGTGTTCCAGCTGTACAACCTAGCCCAACCTCTAGGAGCCCTGGGATAGAAAAAGTCAATTGAAGATATGGAGATTAGAAGTGTTTGGTAGCCATGTCAGATCACACAGAGTTATTTCTACCTTGGTTAAAACCTTGTAAGTTTATGAACTCACATGGTTCACACAACACTTAAACTTAACTTTCATAGGATATAGTTAGAGGAAACTGTTAGGTGAGGTTATGCTGATTCATGTTTCGATGTTTCCATTCCTAAAATCAAGCAACAGGTAGGATCATGGCAAAGATGTCGGTTTCATACTGCTATGAGAATTTAGAGATCGCCTGGGGAACCCACTTGAATCATCAACATATTTCTTTCTTGGACAAAAATGTACAGAAATGGTAAAATATTTAACAAATATATCAGGTAGAGAGCTGTTTTAAGATATGCAAAATAGCTCTATTGGGCTTCTTCAGGGAAAGATTGCTAATTTACAAGCTACTGACTGGCTTTTTCTTTTATACACTTTTCTTATTTTGTGCTTCTTATTTTAGTTACTATTTTTCTGCTTGCAGAATGATGACTCACACTCCAAGGGGATGCAAATAAAAAGCTCTGAGGTACCTCACTGCAGCTTCATATTGAGCCCACATGGTTGGTTGGAGCAGGTACGATACCAGCAGGATCTCTTGCTGTCACAGCTGCTGCAACCTCCTAATTGCTTGTGACATGGTGCTGCCTTTTGATTGTGACCATGTTCTCCTAATTATTTAATCTTTGACAACATGGAAACATGTTTAACCACATACCATGAATAAAGATCCAACATGACTTTTCTCCTGAGGCCTTGTTTAGCTTGTATGTTTGCTATACCAATAGCATTTAAGGCAAAAATTGCTTATTTCCTGTGCTCTGCTGAAAAGGAACTTGGCAATGAGAAGCAGTAGGGGGAGGGAACATCCCCATCCTGGCCATCTCCACACTTGATTTCTGCTGGGATGTTTCCTGAAATCTCTGTTTGGAGCTGTGGGATTCTCACTTGCATTGTCCTTAGGTGGGTATTGACTCAAACTTTCCTCTGACCCAGGGAAGGCAGGTGATGAGAGCTAATTGTTATAAAGACAGTGAAGCAAGGAGGTGATGTTGGTGTTTTATACTTGAGTCTGCTTTTCTTTTTAGGAATATTTACATTTTACTGTTTTCAGTTCATGTGTCTGTTTCTTGACATTGTCTCTAAGCTGTTAGCTGGTAGGACTGTTACTAATTTCACTTATCACCTGCACTTAATAAATATTTTCTGAGTGAAAGAATGAATAAGTGAATGATTAAATTATCCATTTCATGAACAAAGGAATATTAAATTACATTTTGTCTTTCAGAATTGAGTTAATGCTTATGTGTATTCAACAGTCTCCGATCAGAACTTTCAGAAGAAAATGAAACCTCTCTTCATTGCAGCAAAAATCTACTCACGTAAAGATTTCCATCCTGAATCTGGATAATAAATTCCAGTGTTATGTGAATGATAAAGGAACTCTGGACTTTTTCCTTGGGGTTGCCAAGTTCTCTCTCACGTATTGGTAGCCAATGCGTTAACTTTTCTTAATTACCCATCCCATTTATTTGCATGTGTCAGAGGTATCTATCTCAGCTATGGAACTGTTGCTATTTGCGGGCAGAATGGCTTTGCCAAAGTGGCAGCTTCCCTATGAATTTTGTGGAGCACCTGTGTACTCCAGGCGGTGACAGTGATCCGATGTTCTGGGAAGCCGCATTGCTCAGCTGTAGGCCATGCTGAATTCTTTCCTAGTGGCCTGGCAGTCCAATATTTTAAAGATCACAAACATTTTCTTCTTTAAGAGGAAAAGTAAGTGTGGCTTTGTGGGTTTCTGTCTCCGATCTTCCACTTTGCTCTCAGTGCATAAAACCAGATATTGATGACCTATACACACTTGGCATGGTTTTGCTCCATTCAGCCTGAAATTTGAACATATCGTAAATCTTCCATGTCATGACATGTACTTATTTTGATCTTTTACCCAATCATCTAAAGGTATAATACATTGTTAATTTGTGATGCTTGGAAAATGTGTACTTCCTGTCATTGGGGGTACTAAATGTTTAGCCCAAGACTCTGTGGATCAGGATAAAGATGGCAACCTTTCTGCAAGAAATTACTGTTTACTGTGAAGTCTCTTTCAAGTGGCTTTGTGCAAGCTTTGGTTGGTTTTTAAGGTTTCTCCTGGCCTTTGCCGTCTGCATTTGGTTATATTTCCCTGAGTCTGTGATACCTCTTACAGACTACGCAGTCACAGCATTTTCTCTGCTGAAGATATACTTCTGCAGCACAATTGTTTTCTGGGGAAGAGTACATGGCAACTGCTGCAGCTGTTAATGTTTGGCTTCAGGGAGGGGTTGTTTTGGGGGGTAGAAAACAGTATCCTATTACATGTGTTAGTTAATTTCGATTACTATAACAAAATGCTTGAGGCAGGGTACTTTATTAAACAAGATTTGTTTAGCTCATTTCCAGTGAGGATCTGATGGTGGAAATACACAGGCAGGGTCAGATCACAGGGTGAGGCAGGGCATAAGAGAGCAGGGAAAGGCTCTTTTCTAGCAATCATTCTCCACATATCCAGCTCAGGATCCCACAAGAAAGCCCTACTCTCTTCCTAAGGTGGCCCTAATGCCCCAACCAACTCCCAGGAGGCTCCACCTGCTGATACCCCATCCTCTCTCAGCATCATAAGCCAAAGACCTGGGTACACACTCAAATCACATCCAAACCATAGCAGCATCTGGGGCCCACCCACCTTGAGCTATTGGAGAGGAGGGGCCAGGTGAGTTCAGACACAATTAGCTTTGCTCTGTGGAGACATCTTCCATGTCACAGAGCTCAGCTGTGTACATTCAGGTCTTTCCCAGGCTTTATGCAGTTTTGGGTATAGTTTATAGCAAGTAGGGAAATAATTTTCTTTTTCTTTGAGTAATAGCATCTTTTTACCGTAAATGACTAAATCAAGCAACTGACAAATTCATGTTCCTTTGCTAGTAGTCCAGTTGAAAACCTGAGTGCCATATTTGCTCAGATTGTAAAATGACAATCCTTGGAACATTAGCCCTTCAATTTTTTGTACTTTGCTTTTTTTTACTTTTGAAATGAACTTAGATATATGGAAAATATAACTTGGAATCATCAGAGACTAACCTCTTCCCATGATGTGTTAATTGTAGGAGTGTTTTTCTAGAGCTCATCCCAGAGTTGAACAAAGAACTGGAATAAGCATAAGGAAAGATTTATCCACACCGCATTTTTGTAAATCCTCTTTCCTAGCTCCCATTTGTCACATAGAGCCACACTGTCTGACCCTTACATTTGCAAAATGAGAACGTGTTCACACATAGATAGAAAGGAAATCCAAGGAGCAAAATCAGCTGTCAATAAGCTTTCAGAAGGAAAATAAAGGACTGTTATGAATGTCAGTGTAGGGAGCATTTCTAGTAATATTTGAGACTCAATAACACCTGTCTCAAGCTAAATAAACCATGATAGAAAGAATGTGGAATAATTTCATTCTTCTCACATCTCCTGTGCTATCACACCAGTAAGGACACACACATTTTCATGTCACTATGGGCATGTGTAAATTGATCATGCTCCAAAATCTGTATGATCAAAAGTTCTGAAGTAATTTTAGTCCTTGACATAATGTGCTTCTCAGTTTCAGGACCTTTTTAAAGCCATTTCCCTCGATGCTGACTGAAAGTCCCCCATGTGTGGAGAACGAAGGCTGGAATGAGAAACATCACATGGTCTCAGAATGCAGAAGGGTCTCTCATTTCAAAACAAAGCCAATGTTTGGGTTTGCCTGAACTACACAACTGTACTTTTGCACAAGTGTCTTCATTGCAGGCCAAAGGTTTTTTTAATTTAAAGGTTTAGGATAGGGGTCAGAATCTGTGCTGATTGAATGGTTCAAATTGTTGAAAATTTGTAAGCAATAAGGGAGAGATCGTTCTGACTCCTCTGTACACTTCTGTGCAGTTACTTATTCTTGTCATGATAGAAAAAATATACTTTACAGAAATAATTTGCTCTACATTAGCATCCTGGGAAACCACAAAGGAGGCCTAGTCTCACTCACTCCAAGCTCCCAAAACCTGAAAACACACAGACCCTACAGAGACAAAAGTACAGAGACTTAGGTTAAATGTTCTTGCCCTAAGATTCCTGTGTTGCTCTGCATCCTGGTGAATTTCTCCAGCCTTTCTCTGTAGAGAGACTATAGGAAATCAAGCCCAAGTAACAACTCCAAAAAGCAAGTTTGGTGCTGGAGATTGACTTTGCATCCTAAGCACATGCTCTATTAGTGAGGTGCACCCTCAACACCCAAAAGGGAATTTTGAGGAAAATTAGAAAACAACTTTGAGCATTAATAAAATGACATTTGTGGAAAGTCACAATCCAGGAGGAGTTGTTGAGTGTGGCAGGTATACAACATGGGGAGACAAATGTGGCTGGGATTTAGGCACAAAATGGGTGGTCAGTGGATAAGAAGAGTCCTAGATGTCAATGCTTCTGGGACCTTCAGGAATCAGTTTACCATAGAAGTGGTCAGATCACACATAAGGGGCAGGGGATCTTGAAACAATCTACACATCAGTTAGGCTGCTCAAGGGATCAGAATTCAACATTTAGAGAGTGTAGAAAGTAGACAAAAGATGAGCCTGTGGGCTGAGCTGACCAGCCTGGAGCCGAGCACTCCTCAGGGATAGGGTGTGCCCCAGAAAAAGAACAACACAGACATGGACAGAATATTTGAAATCTGTGTAGGGAGCAAAGGACTATAAATAGAGCAGAGCTCTGTTGTCAAAGATCTGAGATTTTGCTGAATGTCGGCAAAGGCAAGAGATCCAAATCAGAGAGGGAGTGACCTGGGCCAGAAAGGGGAGAATAGAAATCGCATTTCCAACTCTCCATCCATCCATCCATCCATCCATCCATCCATTCCTTTAATTGAAAGTGTTTTTGAGTCACATTGTGTCTACTTTTATTATGTATATTTATGAAAACTGAGGAGTCCTCTTTCTAGAAGTTTCAAGAAGAGATAGCATAAAAAATGATACACAATGCTCCCAGAATTGTTCTCTGCATGTTTATGTTACACTCACTCTTGCTTTCCTCAATGAATGCGTTTAAGGAGATAATTCTTTTTCCTGCTGCAGAACTGTGGTCACTGGGTGGTGGGACCCTCAGGACATAGTGTTAACAAGTCTGTCTCAGAAGATCAGGAAGCTTTATGCGTGCACTGTGCTTCTTAAGAAGAGAAACAAGTGAGTGTTTGAGGCCATGAGGGCCTTTCAGATCCAGGTGGCTGGCGTCTGTGGATTAGAATGTGGAAAAACAAGGCAAGGCTGTGAAAGGTAGTTTTTTTTTTTTTTTTTAAACAAAAGAAAGAAAAATGCATGGACACATCCTCTGACTATCAAAGCTGAGTCCTACCCCAGATCTGATAAATATTTCTGTGATGATGGATGGACAGCACGATGACAGTGAGGCAGGAAATAAAGTGCAGACAAGTGATGATGTCATTTCCGGTGAGAATGGAGCGGCTTCACAGCTGTGGGATCCACAGGCCCAGATGAGCTCTTCTAGTCCCATACCTTCTTTTTCTTACACCTCATGCTGTTTCCTAAGAGGCTCAGGGGGCTGGACACAGAACTGCAGCAAGGAAACTCTCCCAGCCCTTTGGGTTCATTTTTCTGAACTCAGGTTTGGAGACCACCTTGAGGGTGAGAGGGTAATTCAGTTTCCAAGCTTGTTCCATTCTTGATCTTTCTGTGGAGACGACCAACAAGGCACCAATTAGGGAAAATAAGAGGCAAAGGGAAACAGAAGTTTGCTACTGTATTGCCTGTGCATGTTTTGACATTTACTTTGAACTTCAACCTGGCTTGTACTCCTTTGGGAGCTTTTAAAAAGAAATAAATGTCGTCTCATTACCATCAGATACAATGATGGGGGAAATGGGCTGGAAAATCCTGAATCTTTTCTGAGCCCCATTTTGCAGTCACAAAGAGAAGGGCAAATTCTTTACTGCTGTGCCATTCAGCTATTATGTTTAACAATCTAATTAGAAAGGCTGGGTAGCCTATTCCCATTGTAAAAGCCAAGACAGTATGCACAAGCAAATACAATTAGACAGCTGTCCTTTACTGATCGAAGCTACCCTCTGGCCAGGTTCTAATGAATGACCCACCACTTTTAGCTGTTCCCTGCAACCCAAGAGGTAAATTTTGCTGTAAACTAGGCCAGGCATCCAGGCATCCGCAGCTACCTGCTTGCTGGCAAGTGGGAGGCAGCCTTCCTGGGCTGCCTTTCTCAGACTCAGCTAAGGTTTCATGCTATCTGCGTGGTCTACCCTCAGCTTTTGCCCCACTCTGAGACTGCCTTCTGCCTGGTTCATGATGCTAGCCCTGTTCAAACAGGTCAGAATTGCTTTGCTAACAGGTGGCGATAACTCAGAACTGTTACTTTCACTTTTATCAATGTTGCTCGCTGTCTGTCCACCAGGGATTTATATAACTTGAAACAGACCCAAAACTGTACAATGAGCTGCATGCTTGCCGTGCCTTCATTTCTCTCCATGTATGGTTTAAATTAAGGTGCCCTATGTCTGGCAGATTGCTTACTGCAACCGAGTCATCTGTTTAGGGTTTGGCATGTCCCACAAAGCATTTGTGATCATTCACAAGTCTATTAATTAACAGGCAACCTGGGCAAGGGACTGCTGAGTGGGTGGATGGACTTAGCCACTTACATAGAAAGATACAAGAAGGTGTGCATTTCAGACCCTGTGTGCATTTCCTCCATAGAGGTGTTGGGCAATGGTGGCGATGGCTGCTACTCAGCTCTTAAGAAAACTGCTCTTGTCATTACTGCAACCACAGAAGTTTTGTGTCACGAGGGAGAGAAACGTGTTCAGAGTGCATTGGACTTGAGATCACCTTAGGATTTCCATTTTCATAGCCCCATGAGTAACAAGTCACTGGAAAAATCCAGTGGGTGCTAAAACTGGGCCTTTGCAGAGCATAAAACACCAAGGATCTTTAAATTAGGGAGGACAAAAACATACCCATGTCCATATGTTGCCACGTAGGTGCTGGTGCAGGTCACCTTCATGCTCCTTAGCATGTTGGGGCTCAAAATATGCTTGCGTCACCATACTTACTCTCAAAGCCATGTTATGGGAATGTGGAGCAGATTCGCTTCATACACGCGAAGCTGAGTGATTAGCCTTCTACCATCACACAAGATTTTTTGTCACTATCCACTCAGCAGCTTGCTTATGCTTGATCAATCTTTGGAAGTCTTTTAGCCAGGAGGAATTAGATTTTGAAGCTACCTTGGAAAGTGAGTGTTTATAACAACCTAGATTTGGTGAAAACCCTATGAAAATGGTACTTTGTTTTTGCAAAGATATTCTAGACAGAGGTATTACTGGAAAGACAGGTAAAGTGATGAGGATCTGGACAGCTCGAGCTGTCATCACACTGGCTGGACTGGAGCCCTGCTCTCCAGCACAGAGCAGTCGGGCTGTTCAGTACCTACTGTAACCCAGCAAAGGTAGTCAGGAGAGACAAAATCACTGGAGGGAACTGAGGCCAGCACCCTTAGTCGATTGATGGCCTTTATAACAAATGATTTGATAAATGTGTACTTGGCTCAGTAAAAATTTACTGGACATCCACTCTGTGGCAAAACAAAGAGGAGTATGCACAGGCTTATCTATAGCTTCCAGTAGCTTATAATCTAACTGGAGAGTTAGGCACTTGATATGAAAATGTAACCAATTATTTTGATTAGCCAGCTTTATTTTCTTGGAAAATTGAGAGTATATTGTGTACTGTTTGATGTGGCAATGGGAGATGATTCTTTCTAGATTTTAAAAATAAGTTTTAAATAAATAAGGATATGATCAATATGTTTATTCATTTTGAAATGGTATAACTTTTTTTTTGCTGGATGAATGAATAAAGACCTAAGAAGAGTATGAGATCTTGAAACCATGAACCTTAATAAAGAGAAATTTAATATGGACAAAAGCAAAGCCCTAAGCTTCTATCCTAAAGCAAAAATCATTTATTAATAAATGAGGCAACTATGTCACAGCAGTGTACAGGAAAATGAGTGTTCAATCAATCAACTGAGAGTGAAGGAGAGGAGGTAAATGTGTATTTGACGAGCAGCTATTGTCAAGTCACAGCATAGGAACAGGAATTTGGCCTTTGTTTTTCTCATTATTCTCCCAGCCACCCTGGCACCATTATTGAGCACCATGTGCTGTGAGCCATTTACCTTGATCTTCATCACTTTTTATGGCCATTTTGAAATGCAGGTGCCATCTGCATCTTCTAGAAGGAGTACCTAAGGCTCAGGAGGGTAAGTAACCCAGCTATGGTCTCACAGATACAATGAACAGGAAAAGGGATTTTTTCCCCCCTAATGTTTCTGTCTTAGTTATGTTTCTCTCATTGCTGAGACAAAATATCTGACACCCAAAGTTGGAGCAGGACAGGTTTACTTAGCTCACGATTTGTGGTGATTTCAGTCTATAATCAGCTGGCTCTGAGGCAGGGTGGCGCAGTGGAAACAGTTCATAGCAGCAGAATTCAGCAAAAGGAATAAGAGCAAAAAGTGGAAAGAGCGAGCCTCTTCTCCTTCCTTATACTACAAGCAGACTACCAACCTAGGACCAGTGTAGCTCTCACATCATCTCGATGGCCTCCTCTTGCACAGGCTCAGGGAGTTTACAGAGTGAGGACTCCAGCCCTCCTCTGAGTTGCTTAGTCCAACTTCTAAATTTCTCAAGTTGGTGTAATATATCAACCATTACAATCTCTGTCTCTGTTTGTTTGTCTCTGTCTGCCTGCCTGCCTGTCTGTCTGTCTCTCATAACTGTGCCATTCTTTCTCTCCAGGATGGGATGCAATCACAAAGACTCTCAGCACTCACAATAAGGCAGATGGCAATTTTGCTATGTTGGGAGAAGGCCGTGTCACTGTGGTGTGTGTCCAGATGATGATACCTAACGGCTTAGATTCCATGCCATGTCCCTCATTGCTATGATTTTGGCATGGCTTGAGTGTTTCCCCCAAAGTTTGATGTGGTTGGAGCAAGATCGTTAGTGTGCAAATGTTGAGAGATGGTGGAACATTTAAGAGGCATAAGAGAATCTTGCAGAAATGTTGGTCAAAGGCACGAAGCTCAGGCTGGATGATTTTTGTGCTCTCCAGTAAGATCAGTTTCCTCAAGAGTATCTTGTTATAAAAGAGTGAGCCTGGTTCTCCTCCAGTCTCTTGCTTCCACCCTTGCCATGTGCCCGTTACCCTGTGAAACCAGCTGCCATGCTCTTAGACCTCCAGGACTATGAATTAACTTCTTCTCTTTATAAAGTGCCCAGTGTCAAGTATTTTGTTATAGGAACACAAGTGGACTAAATTAACCACTAAGGAACTGTGTAGTTTTGTTTGTTGTTTGAAACAGGTTTTCTCTGTGTAGTTCAGGCTGGCCTTGAACTCATAGCAGTCTTCCTGTCTCAGCCTCCCAAGTGCTAGGATTACACCAGTGCATGCCATGCCTGGCTGGAATTGTTTTTTTTTTTTTTTTTTTTTTTTTGAGCTGTGTAGCTTTGACAAAAGCATTAAAACAAACTGCAAACTGTACCTCAGTCCTTGGTCTCTAAGGTGAGAATAATAGAATCCACCTACTTCATGGGTTGTTGAGATGATATTATAAATTATTTTACGTAAAGCTTTCAGAACAGCATTGGAGCTTCCAAAGGGCTCTCTCCAATGGCTGTTCAAATCAGACCTCACCCAGGATGCTGGGTTGCACATTTCTTGACCCGTAAACACTATACTGAGAAGATTGTGACAAAGATGAACTCTTGCAGAACTGTAGAAGGTCATGAAGTTATTTAATCTATGTGATGCGTGCTACCTAAAAATATTTAACTAATTTTGCTTTTTAAAAAGGAGTAAATAGCAGATGACAAAAAATGTTTTGTTGGATGATCTCTGCCTCAGTCATGGTGTCAGCTAATAGTAGGAGCCTGGAGGTCTGCCTATCCCTGGGGATGCTGCTGCTTTGTGGTCTCCTGACTGTGTGGCTGCTCCTCATGTACATTTCTGTGCTCAAGGCCTCGCACACAGAGAAGCAGTCATGGTACCTGATTCCTCAGGACACTGATGCACTTCCTGAGGCACAAAGATGCCAGGTGACTTGCAAAGGGTCAAATGTATTAATTTATTAAAAATTTCTGAACAGGGCCAGGGGTATAGCTCAGTGGCACAAGTACCTGCCTGGCAAGCACAATGTCCTGATTGATTCCTGCCTTAAAAAAATACTGAGTGTCTACAATGTTTCAGATTTGTTCTAGATATTGCAAAGATATTGATGCAGCTTGCTACCCTACTGATGTTGATGTTCTAGCATGATGTTGGTGTTCAGCTGGTATCAGGTTCATTGGTGCTCCTTGGCCCTGATCTCATGCTTGGGCAAGCAATGAACTGAATGAGGCCACAAGGGTAAAGATGAAAGCCTCGAACTATCTGCCCTTCCTTTTCTAGCCAATATGTGCTCCACTGATGAACACGATACTACTTCCAAGTCTTATGTTCACTGTCTGAGTTTGTATCCGAGGTAAGAATGAGTCCATTTCTCAGGCTAGGAAGCAGCTTCAGAAGTAATCAATGACTAGAGTTAAACCTGGGAACTCAGGACTAGCATAACTTATATTATTAAATCTAGGAAAGAGAATACATGATATCCTCTATTTATGTTCCTCTGTAGATGTTGATACCTAGAGTCCCCTGAGAAAGAGTTGAGCTCAAGCAGCTGCTTATGATCTCCTTTGGCAGGTAAGCATCTGACTGTTATGAGCTGATTCAGTGGTTCTCAGCTCCAAGTATAGGTTAGAACTATGGGACTCCAATTACAGGAGAGCTCTTGAGAGGCTCAAAGGTGTTTCATGTCGTGTAGTGAGCGATGTTATCCAGAGGAATCAAGTGTAGACAGTGAATGGGTAGGGTGTGCATTTTACATGACTTCTTCCAGTATCCCAACCTGGGTGAGTTACATGGAAGTCTGCAAACTTAACCCCACCCTTCCCAGGCCTAGTTGGAGAAGGATGGTGCTGGGCACTTCTCTCTGCACTCTGCTGCTTTTGCAATCCTGCCCAGGAGAAGTGGCAGTGGTAATGCAGGAATTCAGGCAGAAACCAGCTGCTCAAAGTACCATGGTCTATCCAGAGCTTTAGTTCTCCTCTGGACTCCAGTGAGCTCTGCCTTCCTAGGCTGACTTCCAATGTGCTGCTCTGGACTCAGTGCTATTTCCACTGCTGGTCACACAGCCCATCACCGGAGCTGCATCTCCTCCCTGCACACTATCCTGAGGTTGTCACTCAATCTCTGAGATACATGGGATAGGAGAGCTCAGCCAGGACAGAGAGGCCACAGTGACTGAGGGGAATATTTTCCCACAGGGCTCCTTGGTGGCCACGCACTTTGAGCATTCTCAAGGGCAGAGCCTGCAGACTCAGTGTCCAGTGCTACTGTGCAGATCTACTGTAGGTCTGAGCCCCCCAGCTTAAGACCAGGCTGGCAGTGTGTTTATTTCACAGTGCACTGGGGCAAGGCAGCATACGGTCCTCTCCCGTGTCCTGTCTGGCAGAAGGCAGAAACTCAGGGAGATCTGAGTCTTGCTGGGACTGGTCCTGAGATTACCAGTTGGGATTTGGGGTGTTTTTTGTAGGATGACTTTTTAGCCTATAGGGATTGCCAGCCAGCGTTTTTCAGCAGCAGAAGTTCTGTCTTTGTTTATGAGGTTTTTATACCCTTTCCGCCACAGCCTTTCTCTTCAGGACTCAAACCTTCTTACAGCTAAAGATGTATAGGCAGAGAGCCAAGACTCTCTTTCTTGTTGGATCTTCTGTTGGCTTTCAAACTAAGCCTTCTCCAAGTTAAACACATTTATTATAGTTTTTTTCAATAGCTTACTCTTTTTAATTAACCTTGACAAGTTATTCCCATTCCAAGTCTTACGTTGGCAATAATGTAGCATTTTAAAATAAACTAATATACACATGTAGACATGGCTATAAAATCCAATAATCGTAATTAAGAAATATATATTATATATATAATATGATATATAACAAATATTTCCTATATATTTCAGGTATATGTACATATAAATTTTCCACATTGATATGCAGCATCTTCTGCAAATTCTATTTCCTGTTCCCATCCTCTCCACTCGCATCAGAAAACAAGAGACAGCGAGCATCTTAATCTATACTCAGAGACAAGTGCACAAACACAGTGCTTCAGTGTTGGCCCTTGTTACACAAATTGTGTGAAAATGTTCACAAAATCACTTTGCTGCCTATAAGAAATTAAAAACAATCTTTAGTTGTGAAAGGCTAAAGATAGGAAAAATTATTTTCTAGTTCTCATTGTCTAAACAGGACCTTCTGAATTAGAAACTATAGAAATCATTTCAGGTGACACAAGTAGGTGCAATCAACTTATTATGCAGTTATGTGTTTAATAACAACTCCATCTCTGCAGTGTAGCTTGGAAACCAGTTGCAAATGTGCCTATTAGAACGGGTAGGGGAGTCTGCTGTAACCATTGTGGTCCTGGTTGCCCTCATCACTACCTACAGCAAATATAGAAGCTATGTGTGCCCCTCAAGGAGGACCCCATAGACCCCTGCCCCTTTGTGGTTATGAGCATGGAGGGCATGAACCCTACTCAACACTGCTCCTATAGTCTTTGAGAATACATCTCACTATGATTAGTTTTCTGGAAAACCATTCCCACTCACATGTAATGAAATTACAGTGAAGCACTAGAGGGAGAAGAAGCAACTGAAATAATGTCCTCATAGGAGGCCAAGAGGCCCGGCCCTTATTTCACATGTGAACATGCAGGTGCATTATCTCATGCAATGGCCAAACGGATGATTGTGCCTGGGATTAAGGACTATAAAGCATTCATTACTAATAACCACAGGCAGTGGCAGAGATTTTTCTTGCCTCATAAAATAATTCTCTGAGCTAAGAAATAATGAACAGTAATTAAAAAATTGCAGGCAATTGGGAGGCTCAGACAGGTGCCTATTTTGCATCTGGAAAGTAAAGATGCATCTGCTCATGAAGGAAGACTCTTTGCTACTTGCCAAATCAACCTTCTTACTAAAAGACTGAGGAGACACTGTTAGGTCAGAGTGGGGAATGCCTGCAGATAAATTATCAAGTTCCCAAGGGCATTTCTCTTGTAGAAGAATTGGGCTTCCTTCTGATCCAGTCACCCCAAATAACCCCTTGGCCTCATTGGGAGAAAGACCTGTTGTACCTGCCACACTCTGCTCCGAAGGAATCCTGAGCTGGAAGCACCCTGCTTGCTGGCAGTCCCACTGCCAAGCTTTACTTGGATCACGGATGATGCCATCACAGCTGTGCCTAGACACAGTCATGCATGAAGCATCTGCTTGATTTACATTGGCTGAATGAATGAATAATTTAATAAATGATGTTCAGAACCTTAACTTTACTTTTAACTTGGACACCTATCTACTATGAAACCTAAAAAATAACCCATTGAGCACCTGAGTCAGCATGTCTCAACTATCCATTATTGTGTTAGTGAGCTTTACATTACTATGACAAAATACATGACATAATGTACATGTTGGAAGGGTTCTTCTGGCTCACAGTTTGAGAGGACTCAGTTGATGGTTGAGTAGCTGTGTTTTGGAGCCAGTCATGAAACTAAACATTATGACGAAGAATGAGTCTATGGCAGAGAATGGCTTCTCACCTTGTTGTATCTTAGAAAAAAAGGAAGAGGTCAGGTGTCCCGACATCACCTACTAGGGCACATTTCCAGTGACCCCCACTTCTTTTCACTAGGCCCCCTCTTAAAGGCTCCATGACAAAATCGCTATCATTTGCACCTTTAAGAGACATGTGATACCCAGACCATAACAGTCCTTTCTCCTTAAATTCTTACCTATACTGAGGATTTTAAAAGACAGAGAGACAGTGAGATTCAGTCTTACAACTGAGTTAAGTCTTTGAAAACTCTAGGAGAGAGAGAGTTGTCTTCTCCCTCTCTAGCCCCAGTTATATTCTGGGACATTCTTGGAACCTAGGTATTGTAGTCAGGGTTGCAAAGGAAGAGATTTTATAATGGACATGCAGGATTGTTTTATAATATTTATTCAGGCAGTCAAATGCAAAAGAATACAGGATATCTGTCCATATACTGGAGACCCAAAGAATCTAGCTGAGGGCCTGGATGCCATGGCAATCTCCTGTTTGAGTCTAGGTACAGATCTTGAGATCATAACAATGCTCAACATGAGTCCAACCAGAAACCTAAAGCCCATAACAATGTCTCATGCAAGTCTGTATCAAAGTCTGAGCTGGGGAAGCCCAAACGTAAGTGGTGGAAGTGAGAAAGTCTATGCCAATGGGATGAAGGATCTGTGCTAGCAGGCTGAGAGATCTGCACTGGAACCAGGAAGTGATGCTCAAGGTAAGCAACAGAGCTCCCTGAAAGGTATCACAGCCATCCTTAACAGCAACAAGGTCCTGAGCTTCTCTGGCAATAGCCTACTTCATATCAGGAAATTCAGAATGGTGAATTTCTCCAGGAGAACCAACAGCAACACTTTGCCCTGTCCAGTTCTCATTTTTATGCTGTTGGCAACAATCCTCAGGCGGGCTTTCCACACTTAGCACCACACTGACTCAGTTCAGCTGGATACAACAAACTGACCATTAGTTAATCCACTGTACTAGGGAAGAATTTTTGCCATGAAAACTAGGACTAGTCAAATAGAAGTGACCAGGAAAATGCTGTGGGTACTCCTGAAAAATCTGTGGTTGTTTCTCTGTTCCAGGGATGACTATGGTGCAATCTCCCGTGTATGACAAGCACTTCCCAAATTCCGAATTCCACTACCTACTTTGGAGAAATGTGTCTAAAATGTCAATGTACTTATGTGCCACCTGAGGATCTTACTAACAGGTGGTTGCTATCTATTTTAGTCAATCAAAAGCAAAACCCAGAATTCCACTCTTTTGACAACTCTCCTGTCAGTACTGATGCTGGTGTGCCTCATGTCTCACATGAAAACAGGTAGAATAGCCTGGCTTCTGATTTCGGATGACATCAGAGCGTAATCCCAGCAATCTCAAAGATCCACTGGCAACTTGGTGGTACATGCTCAGTACTTTAGGATCACTGGACAAACTGCCAGCAAAGTGACCATTTGAGGGCACTAGCTTCTCAGTGAAATGCACATTCATGGGTGGTATGACTTCTGTCTCCTGTACTTGCAGCTAGCATTTCTTGCAAGGACATGCGCGCGCGCGCGCACACACACACACACACACACACACACACACACACACACACAGACACACACACACACCTGGCATTTGTTAGGAAACTCCAGGCTATAGATTTGAGTCAGTGATGAGGTAAAACCTGCTCTTGTAGGGCAGGCCTACCTTCTTAAACAATCCCCATTTTTTCAGAAAGCCAAGCAATTTATAAAGCTATTAAATTCAATATGTGAATATGCAGTCCATTACAAAGGTACATGTAGTTTTCTTTGCACAAGTCAGTGGTTGTGATAAAATCTCTCTTGGTTACAGTATTCTTGTTAGAGATCCTTGGTGAAAAACAAAGAGAAGTACACAAATAGACAAAGTCTAAAGACTCCTTCCTTGCTGAGTGACCACAGAGAGCATTTCCAACAGGTGCTGGCGCACATGGTGAGGAACAGGCTCACTGTGACATGCTGGAGGGGCACACCACCAGACATTGCAAACCTCATCTCTGTCATGTTGTGTGGTGACAGAAAGCCAGAGGGTTAAGCCTGTCGCAGAATTTCTGGACAGAGGTAGCCCTCTAGAATGCTCACTATCCCAAGGCTGGGCTATCCCCACTTGTCTTAGGATGACACTGCCCAGGTAAAGCTTTCAATCTCAGAACCCAGGCCGCTTATTCCCCATGGGTTTCTACCTTCCTCCTCCTGCAACATGGAAATCATTTCAGCAACTTTCTAAAGTGGATTTCAAGACATTGCCTCAGCCTTCAGGTGCACAAAAGTCAATAAATAACATGAACGGTGCACTCACCATGTTAAGATGTGATAAAAGGTAAAAATGGCCCTGCTGTATTAATGAAGTACAGCACTGTGCTGGGGAGGGGGTGCAGATGGGGGTCCTTTTCTTAGAATGAGTGCACTGAACTTCCACACCACCACCCAAGAGGAGGCCCAGGTAGGAGAAGGGGCTGCTCTAACCCCATAATTTTCCCTTTTAAAGTACAGGCTCACACGGGGATCTACTTGGCTTTCAAATGTCATTACAATGAACTATCATTTGAAAACCTCCATGATTTTGACAAAACTGGAACAAGTGATATAAAAATAAAAGGTCAGGAAAACTCTGTATGGTAGATAGAGCTTAGCTGGCCTGGTGTAGATTTCTTCAAAGACCCCGGTTGTTCACCACTAAAGCCAAGATGAAGTGTCAAAGCTGTTTAAGATAGAGATCAGTTTTAATGAATGTGACCTCGGCCTTCCAAGGTGTCTAGGTCTGGGAACACTTAAAGTACATCTGTTATTATTTTGGTTGTGCTGAATTTTTTATTTTATATGGTTTCATTTCCAGCAGGCTGTTTGAGGGAATATGGAGGTGAGCTCTTGTCACCATATCATACTTGAATTTTTTGGATTATTTATTTCTCTAGTTTTTACTGACTGAGCTTTCTTGTGTCTACAATAATACCCTACTGGAATTTTAGGTTAGAATTTGCAGCCTTGCCCTTTGCGATAAAACCTAATGCCAAATTATCTCTCAGTGGCTTAATTAACATTATATTCATCATCGTCATCAAGCCTCCAACTTTTAAAAGAATCTAGCATCTATATGTGGTTTTGTATTCATAAAGAGACTTTTTAAAGAGATCTGTTCTACCATCTTGGAACATATATATTGAAAGTTAGGGAAGGAAACAGAATCATATACATATTAACATATATATATATATAT